>JAXIVJ010010432.1:0-47210 GCA_036785665.1 Chirona hameri
CGAGTAGCCATGCCGCACAATCACGCTCAACTATGAAGGCACGGCGAGTAGCCATGCCGCACAATCACGCTCACTATGAAGGCACGGCGAGTAGCCATGCCGCACAATCACGCTCAACTATGAAGGCACGGCGAGTAGCCGTGCCGCACAATCACGCTCAACTATGAAGGCACGGCGAGTAGCCATGCCGGCACAATCACGCTCAACTATGAAGGCACGGCGAGTAGCCATGCCGCACAATCACGCTCAACTATGAAGGCACGGCGAGTAGCCATGCCGCACAATCACGCTCAACTATGAAGGCACGGCGAGTAGCCGTGCCGCACAATCACGCTCAACTATGAAGGCACGGCGAGTAGCCATGCCGCACAATCACGCTCAACTTTGAAGGCACGGCGAGTAGCCATGCCGCACAATCACGCTCAACTTTGAAGGCACGGCGAGTAGCCATGCCGCACAATCACGCTCAACTTTGAAGGCACGGCGAGTAGCCATGCCGCACAATCACGCTCAACTTTGAAGGCACGGCGAGTAGCCATGCCCGCACAATCACGCTCAACTTTGAAGGCACGGCGAGTAGCCATGCCGCACAATCACGCTCAACTATGAAGGCACGGCGAGTAGCCATGCCGCACAATCACGCTCAACTATGAAGGCACGGCGAGCAGCCATGCGCACAATCACGCTCAACTATGAAAGGCACGGCGAGCAGCCATGCCGCACAATCACGCTCAACTATGAAGGCACGGCGAGTAGCCATGCCGCACAATCACGCTCAACTATGAAGGCACGGCGAGTAGCCATGCCCGCACAATCACGCTCAACTTTGAAGGCACGGCGAGTAGCCATGCCGCACAATCACGCTCAACTTTGAAGGCACGGCGAGTAGCCATGCGCACAATCACGCTCAACTTTGAAGGCACGGCGAGTAGCCATGCCGCACAATCACGCTCAACTTTGAAGGCACGGCGAGTAGCCGTGCCGCACAATCACGCTCAACTTTGAAGCACGGCGAGTAGCCATGCGCACAATCACGCTCAACTTTGAAGGCACGGCGAGTAGCCATGCCGCACAATCACGCTCAACTATGAAGGCACGGCGAGTAGCCATGCCGCACAATCACGCTCAACTATGAAGGCACGGCGAGTAGCCATGCCGCACAATCACGCTCAACTATGAAGGCACGCGAGTAGCCATGCCGCACAATCACGCTCAACTATGAAGGCACGGCGAGTAGCCATGCTGCACAATCACGCTCAACTATGAAGGCACGGCGAGTAGCCGTGCCGCACAATCACGCTCAACTATGAAGGCACGGCGAGTAGCCATGCCGCAAAATCACGCTCAACTTTGAAGGCACGGCGAGTAGCCATGCCGCACAATCACGCTCAACTATGAAGGCACGGCGGGTAGCCATGCCGCACAATCACGCTCAACTATGAAGGCACGGCGAGTAGCCATGCCGCAAAATCACGCTCAACTATGAAGGCACGGCGAGTAGCCATGCCGCAAAATCACGCTCAACTATGAAGGCACGGCGAGTAGCCGTGCCGCACAATCACGCTCAACTATGAAGGCACGGCGAGTAGCCGTGCCGCACAATCACGCTCAACTATGAAGGCACGGCGAGTAGCCATGCCGCACAATCACGCTCAACTATGAAGGCACGGCGAGTAGCCATGTCGCAAAATCACGCTCAACTATGAGGCACGGCGAGTAGCCATGCCGCACAATCACGCTCAACTAAGAAGGCACGGCGAGTAGCCATGCCGCACAATCACGCTCAACTATGAAGGCACGGCGAGTAGCCATGCCGCACAATCACGCTCAACTATGAAGGTACGGCGAGTCAGCTCGCCGAGTCGACTGGCTGCTGTTTGTCGCGTGAGGCGGTCTGACCCAGCTGTTTGGCTGACTCAGCACCACGGACCATCGGAGAAATGGCTCGGCAGGCGTCATTATTATGGTATATCTTTATTTGGGATGCGTACCTACTGCGTGGTAATCTCATGACTAAGAGTATATATAGGTAGCAGAGTGGACGGTGATCGCCGACTTCCCTCCCTGAGCGCTTGCAGAGGACCTAAGACCTTATAAAGATAAGATAAACGTGGATATCGTGTTTCGAAACGGATATTAGTCCTACCGCCCAGGTTTGTGGATGGTTTTAACTTACCAGTGCAACCTTACAAACTGCATGCACCACAGCTAGCTTGTAATAGGGCGAGGCCGTGGACGGCATGTGGGCGCTTTTAGGAGGGGGGGGGGGGGGGGGGAGGGAGGGAGGGAGTTTCAATACTCCCAGGTAAGCGGCATGACGCCCCGGTAGAACAAGGCGACCAGCGATCAGCTGTCCGACAAAACATGACTTATCCAATAACGTGCGTAGTGACATGGCCAGTGACCTGCCTCATATCTGTCCCTGACTCAGGCATGTAGCCAGGATTTCGCCCGGGGGGGGGGGGGGGGGGGGGGGCCTCAAAAGGGCCCCCTTCCCGAGCGTTGAAAGGGTCCCATTCCCTGCTTTTTCTTCCTGCCGACATGCTCAGGGGGCCCACCGACTTGCCCTGGGGCTCCTCCGTGCTGGCTAGGGGCCCATTCGGCATGTTCAGGGGCCCTTCTGACCCGCCCAGGGGCCCTTTCGGTCTGGTCAGGGGCCCCTCTGACCTGCACAGGGGCCCTTTGAACTTTCCAGGGGCCCTCTGGTCTGTCCAGGGGCGCTCCAGCTTGCTCATGGCCCTTTTGATCTGGTAAGGGACTGCGCTGGCTGCTTTGTCGCCCTGCCGACATCCTCAGGGGCCCCTCCGAACTGCCCAGTGGCCCCTCTGTGCTGTCTAGGGGCCATTCGGCATGTTCAAGGCCCTTCTGACCCATCCAGGGTCCCTTTCAGTCTAGACAGGGGCCATTCTGACCTTCACAGGGGCCTTTTGAACGTCCATGGGGCCCTCTGGTCTTTCAGAGAGGGCCCTGGTGGCCCTAAGGGGCATCTGAAGTGTTTTAAACTCCCTAAAGACCACGCTTCGCGTGGTCTCCAGACTCTCAGAGAGTCCATGATTGATACCGCGTTTCGCGCGGTCTCGTGGGACCTTTTCGGCGCGCGCAGCGCGCCGAAAAGGGTCCCCTGGTCTTCCAGGGGGGGGGGGGGGGGGCTTAGGGTGGACCGAAATGTAACAAATATATCCGATACAACGGTAACCGTGGTTTTCCCATTGCTCCTTGCGAGAAGCTTTCCAAAACGGTGCGGCCAATCGATATTTTGAATAATATCTCCTTTTCTGAAAATGGATTGAAGTTCGTCTGATTTTAGCCAATTTAGCGATTTTGTTTCATTTTGGCTACTTATTTACGGGTTGCAATTTTCCAGTGCAATGCGCTGAATTTGTTGCTTTCTGCGTAGAAAAGCATCGATAACCACATTGGGAAGTGTATTGACATCCAACCTTACGGACAGACTAAGATCGTGCCATATATCATAGGACCAATACACCACCAGGACCGGGCTGCCCTGTGCCCTGCCCTGTGCCCTGCCCTGTGCCCTGCCCTGTGCCCTGTGCCCTGCCCTGTGCCTGCCCTGTGCCCTGCCCTGTGCCCTGCCCTGTGCCCTGCCCTGTGCCCTGCCCTGTGCCCTGCCCTGTGCCCTGCCCTGTGCCCTGCCCTGTGCCCTGCCCTGTGCCCTGCCCTGTGCCCTGCCCTGTGCCCTGCCTTGTGCCCTGCCCTGTGCCCTGTGCCCTGTGCCCTGTTGCCCTGTGCCCTGTGCCCTGTGCCCTGTGCCCTGTGCCCTGTGCCCTGTGCCCTGTGCCCTGGCCCTGTGCCCTGTGCCCTGTGCCCTGCCCTGTGCCCTGCCCTGTGCCATGCCCTGTGCCCTGTCCTGTTCCCTGTCCTGTCTCGTGCCCTTCTCGGTGTCCTGTCCTGCCCTATCCTGTGACCTGCCCCTGCCCTATGCAGTCCCCTGCCCTGTCCTGTGCGCTGACCTGTGCCCTACCCTTTGTACTGTTTCCTGTGCAGTGTGTCCTGTGCGGTGTGGTCCTGTGCCCTGTCCTGCCCTGTGTCCTGCCTTGTGCGCTGCTCTGCTCTGTCCTGCCCTGTGTGCTGCCCGGTGCCCTTCCAGTGCCCTGAGGGTCTTGTTTTCTGGTTCCCTGAAGGCCCGCTCAGACCGGCAGGACCCTCTGAGGTCTGGCAAAGGCCTTCTCAGACTAGCATAAGACCCTAAGGCCTTCGTAAGCATCAACAGGCCCTCTCAGGTCTGACCAGGCCCTTGCAGGTCTGACCAGGCCCTTGCAGGTCTGATCAGGCTCTCTCAGGCCTGACGACCCTTGCAGGCCTGACAAGCGTCCTCTCAGGCCTGGCAAGTATCTGCCCAGACTAGCCTAGGACAACACTACGCCCCAGCTTCATGTCAATTCTGATCTCTGCTCCCGCTCTACGCGACAGAACTCTGACCTGGCCCTTCCACGCGTGAGGACAGAGGCTGGCAAGCGCCGATTTCTATATCATGTTGTGCAAAATTACAATGAGCTGCCTTTAGCGACACGTCACTCAGCCATGCCCGCATTCAAAAGAGCGATACAGAACATGCCTCAACCAGAGTAGCCTGATGTATATAACGTAATGTGCGTGTGAGAGCATTGCAGTGTATGTGATGTAATGTGTATGTGAGAGTATTGAAGTATGTGCTGTATGGGAGTATGTGCTGTAGTGAAACTGTCTTCATTTTATATTAGGATGAGTGTACCATTCGTGTTGTCCATGCTTGTATGTGGCTCCGGAATAGCCCGCTTCGGCGTGGATGGGGTCTAACGTCAAATACAAATACAAATACAGATACCCTCTCATACCTGACCAGGGCCCTCTTAGACCGGCTGAGGGCACGTGCAGACTGACCGATAATCCTCTCAGACTGGCATATGCTACGAAACCCTCTCAGGCAGGCAAATGTCCTCTCAGATCAGTCTAGCGCTTTCTCAGGCCGACAGAGGCCCCATCAGATCGTCCAAGAGTCCCATACCTATGCATCCTCAATAATGTAAAAGACATCCTCAAGCCTGAATGACCCTCTCAGGTCGACCGACGACCCTCTCAGGTCTCAGATAGGCCGAGATTGGGCCCAGGTCCCTTACTTCCCTTTCAGGCCTGGTAAGGGTCATATCAGACCGGTAAAGGATGCTTTCAAAGAGGCTGAGCCTCTCTCAAACTCACACAGAGCCTTCTGAATTAAAGAGGCCTAGCGGCCTCACAGTCTAGCAAGGACCCTCCCGACCAGCCGAAGGCTCCTCACGCTGTCCAAGGTCTCTCAGCTGGTCCGCGGCTGATATTTTTCCTAGAGGGCCCTCACAGCTTGGTATAGCGTCCTCTGTCTCATTGAGAGGGTTCACTTCTATTGACGGCTTCTACGGATGGTTAGGGATCCTCTTAAAGGGAATGTTTCACCTTTGTATTCGTTTTAAACTGAGATAGCCATTATCTTGGGCCGTTATTGAAATGTGTAATTTACTAAGGTCATTTTTCCCAAAACTTAACCGTTTTTTAAGCAATTCAATTTACCATTTGCAAAATGACTCCAGGCTGGTGCAGCCGCTGACTGGCTGACAGCCACTTTTCAGCCAATCCCACTTTGTCAGCCAATCAGCGGCGGTCTATAGCTCAATAATGACGTCATTCGCCCAAATCTAAAAACTTAATTTGTGTAAAGTTAAGTGACTTTTCGAGTGAAAAAATATCACCATCGTTTTCAGCAGCACTTACCTCATATTTTATACTACAACCAGCGTATATTTGACAACTTTCAGAAAGATGAAACATTCCCTTTAATGCCGCCAGAATATGCATTAACCCTCGCCATTACAGGGGAGGGATGATCCGGTGATGTCACCCGGTCCTGGTGGTGTATAGGTCCCATGATATATAGCACGATCTTAATCTGTCTGTATGGTTGGATGTCAATACACTTCCCAATGTGGTTAATGGTTATCGATGCATTTATACCAGTGGCGTACCCAGGATTTACTCCAGAAGGGGGCAATTTTTTCTCAGGGGGGCATAAAGCACCCCACCAAAAAAAAACTCACCGGATTTGGCCCACTATATTTTTAAAAGGGCATATTTTCACAATTTTTCTCTTTAAAAAATAAAAAAAATCATTCATTTTTTCGACAAAAAGGGACACGTACAGACCTTCAGGGGGGGGGGGAGAATTGCCCCGTTTGCCCCCCCCCCTGTGTACGCATATGATTGATACGCAGAAAGCAACAAATTCAGTGCATTGCACTGGAAATTGCAACCCGTAAATAAGTAGCCAAAATGATTTTTTTTTTAATCGTTAAAGGGACTGTCCCACCTTTGTGAAAGTTGTCGAATCACACTTAATTGTATGTCTACATGTCGGCGAGGTCAGCTGAACATGTTCGTGAACTTTTTTCCGAAACAAATGCTTATCTTGGAAGATATTCAACTTTTAGTTTTAAGCAGAAAGTTGGGTTGGTGACGTCATATGATTACAAAAAATAGGGAAATCCTTTGTGCTGCCAAATGTATGGCACAATTTTTTGTCGACATCTATTTCGCAGAAAAATCGATCCACCCGGTGTCTAGATTGGCTTAGATTGCGAACCACCCGGGGATCGAGAAATGAAAGACGAAAATATTCCAAGGCTGACCTTAAAACAAGTCGACTATCATTACCAGTTGGGTAAAGAGACGACGCTGTCGGTTTAGAGTCCCTATTCAAATGCACATGGGCCTGATTTTTTACAGATGTCAAAATCAAACTCGAATATATTTTTGATTAGATCATTGTGATTGTTTTAACTGCTACCCAAACTTAATTTCAATGCCAAGCCATCAAAATGGCTATCTCAACTCAAATATAATGTTAAGGTGGGATAGTCCCTTTAATTTGGCTAAAATCGGCCGAACTTCAATCCATTTTTGGCAAAGGAAATAGTATTCAAAATATCGATTGCCGCACCATTTTGGAAAACTCTCGCAAGGAGCAATGGGAAACACGGTTCCCGTTGTATCGGAGATATTTGTTACATTTCTGTCCACCCCAGGGGGGGGGGGGGGGGGGGGGGGCTCCTGGCCCTGCCCCTGACTTAGATGACTATCCTGTGCCGGCGTCCAGTGACCCGTGACCTGCCCCTGACCTTGCCCGTCGGCTGTCCAGCTGCGATGCCGGCCGTGGGCGCGGAGTACGCCCGGCTGCCGGTGACCGAGCTGGCCGATGAGCTGAGCTCAGAGGACGAGGATGACATCTACACACGACCGCCCCGCCGGCACCGGCCGCGCACGGCAAACAACGGCAAACCCAGCCTGCAGGCGGCGCCGGCAGCCTTCAGAGGTGGGTTGGGGCGTTGCGATGGGGGCAGATAGGCAGATGGGAGAAGACGAAGGGGTCACATCGGTATGGTGGCGGCACGGGATCATACGAAGTTGTTGTCATAATGCTTCAGTTTGTAAGGTAGTGAGCTCCAGCGTGATACATTGCAAGGTTATATCATAAATGAGCTCATTTAATTTCTAGTGGCTATGCTCCCCTCCCATGTGTCCGATTAGTAGCGCCGCCCTGGTGGCCGCCCCGTGTCTGACTGGTGGCGCCACCTGTGCCGCCCCGTGTCCGACTGGTGGTTGCTCCTCTGACCTGACTGGTGGCGCCGCCCTGGTGCCCCCCCATGGCTGACTGGTGGCGCCACCTGTGCCGCCCCGTTTCCGACTGGTGGCTGCTCCTCTGACCTGACTGGTGGCGCCGCCCTGGTGACCGCGCCACCTGTGCCGTCAGAGGCCGCCACCCGGCCGGTGAAGCGTTACCAGCTGCTGGACGAGGAGGACGCTCTGGGCGCGCTGCAGGCCACACCGGACATCCGCCAGCCCCGCCAGCTGTCACTGCCGATAAAGGCCTGTCTCCTCGTCACCTCCTGTCTACTCATACTAACTGGTAACCGGCTAACCGGCTGACTAACCAACTAACCAACTAACCAACCAACCGACTGACCCCAGGCTACACTATGCGTGATTGTCCAGGAAATCACGCGCGTGTTCAGGCCGTGTTTGCAGAACTTCCTTGACGTCCGGGATCTGCCGGTCAAGCAAATCACGCAAAGAAATGGATAAACCACTGCATTTTTTTTATCGATAAACCACTGCATTAATATCTACCAGCTTCAACACAAGTTTCTCAATACTCACAATTTGCTCAAACGCTTCTTCATTCATCTTCCGCCACGATACTCGGCACAAATAATTCCAGTTTAGGTCTAGTATAGACTACAATACGCGAAATCAAGCAAAATTATAAAATCCCTGCAACTCGCAATCTCGGAAAACACAAGTTCAGAATTTTGAACTTTTCATCGTTCCGTCCGTGACGTGTCTGCGGAATATCCTTGACGTTTCATCCGGGATCTGTGTGATGTGCCAGTGTAGCTCACCCAATGCATTTACTATCAGCTGAACTTTCTCTGTCACGCAAATCCCGACAACACGGATAACACGCACGTGATGTTCAGGAAATCACTCATAGTGTAGCCTGGGCTTTAGTGGCAGGGGAGGGCAGATTCTGCCCACCCCTCAGCTTTTTCGCAGATATCTCCCGAACGGCTAGGAGCAGACCCATGCAATTTTGGGACTTTTCCTAGAATTGAATTCCGCATATGGAGTCAAAATTTTGAGTTCCTAACCTCAACAGAGGCGGTTCCAGGGCCCAGTATTTTTTTAAAAATTATTTTTTGTTCTGTGACATTGGGCGATAATACGGAGATGCGACCTTCACGGCTTCTTCCTAACTGCCTGAAATATAAAGGAGTTGCATAGGTTTACGGTGATTGAAACAAGAGCAAACTAGTTTATTTAAGTGAACTAGAATACATATTGCACAGCAGAGGCGGTTTCAGGGACTTGAAAAGGGGAGGTTTACAGGAAGTTATTTGTTTATATGTTTTGCCTCCCTTTTTCGCTAACCTGGAACTGCCTATGGATGCAAATATGTTTTATATGTTTTGCCTCCCTTTTTCTCTAACCTGGCGGCTGGCACTGCCTATGGATGCAAATATGCTTTTTAACTATTGTGTCTGATGTCACAATAGCGCACCATTTCATTTATCGAAAAAAGAGAGAAAAAAGGTTTTATAAGGCATTTATTTTGCCCCCAAATTTAGTGACCTGAAAACGCCTATGATTTTTGCATTTTAAAAAGTCACCATCATATATCAATCCCCAATTCAATCTCTATCGATCCCCATTAGTTCCGTTGAAATCGGTTGATAAACATGACGGCTGTGTTGGATCACAAATACCTCTAATATTTGTAGTTTTTGTCCCCCTGTTGCCCCCTATCAAAAATTTCAGATTTGGTTATTTTTTAGAAATGTAGATCGTGTTGAGGGGAATCAAACGCCGTTTGATTTGTGGAAATCAGACGGGTAGATCTCGATATCCCCGGGGGGGGGGGGGGGGGGGGGCGGAATCCGCTCCCCCTGCCACTAAGACATACAGACATAAAGACATAAATTTTCAGTACAACAAAGAGCCTCATGGGCCCGTCCCTAATAGGGGTAGCCAGGAGCGTGCCACTAATAGGGTTAAATGGCTTGCTAACGAACTAACCAACAGACTCTCCCACGGAGTTTTTTTTCTCTCGGGTTTTTCCCACTTAAGGGCTAGTTTATTTTCACATAATTCAGGTCAAACAACAAGCACCAGCATACAAACATAAGCATCAAATGAAATAGCAGTTCGCCTGGCCTCACTCACACTTACTCTCCCACGGAGTTAGCTATTGACTGACTAACGAACAAATGATAGGACTGACTACCTGACAGGTTTTCTAACTAACGAACTAACTAATGGACTAGTTAGCCAATGACGGGATAACTAGTCAGGCGCGCGGGCGCTAGCTTACGGTGCGCGGGCGCTAGCTTACGGTGCGCGGGCGCTAGCTTACGGTGCGCGGGCGCTAGCTTACGGTGCGCGGGCGCTAGCTTACGGTGCGCGGGCGCTAGCTTACGGTGCGCGGGCGCTAGCTTACGGTGCGCGGGCGCTAGCTTACGGTGCGCGGGCGCTAGCTTACGGTGCGCGGGCGCTAGCTTACGGCGCGCGGGCGCTAGCTTACGGTGCGCGGGCGCTAGCTTACGGTGCGCGGGCGCTAGCTTACGGTGCGCGGGCGCTAGCTTACGGTGCGCGGGCGCTAGCTTACGGTGCGCGGGCGCTAGCTTACGGTGCGCGGGCGCTAGCTTACGGTGCGCGGGCGCTAGCTTACGGTGCGCGGGCGCTAGCTTACGGTGCGCGGGCGCTAGCTTACGGTGCGCGGGCGCTAGCTTACGGTGCGCGGGCGCTAGCTTACGGTGCGCGGGCGCTAGCTTACGGTGCGCGGGCGCTAGCTTACGGTGCGCGGGCGCTAGCTTACGGTGCGCGGGCGCTAGCTTACGGTGCGCGGGCGCTAGCTTACGGTGCGCGGGCGCTAGCTTACGGTGCGCGGGCGCTAGCTTACGGCGCGCGGGCGCTAGCTTACGGTGCGCGGGCGCTAGCTTACGGTGCGCGGGCGCTAGCTTACGGTGCGCGGGCGCTAGCTTACGGCGCGCGGGCGCTAGCTTATGGTGCGCGGGCGCTAGCTTACGGCGCGCGGGCGCTAGCTTACGGCGCGCGGGCGCTAGCTTACGGTGCGCGGGCGCTAGCTTACGGTGCGCGGGCGCTAGCTTACGGCGCGCGGGCGCTAGCTTACGGTGCGCGGGCGCTAGCTTACGGCGCGCGGGCGCTAGCTTACGGTGCGCGGGCGCTAGCTTACGGCGCGCGGGCGCTAGCTTACGGTGCGCGGGCGCTAGCTTACGGTGCGCGGGCGCTAGCTTACGGTGCGCGGGCGCTAGCTTACGGCGCGCGGGCGCTAGCTTACGGCGCGCGGGCGCTAGCTTACGGTGCGCGGGCGCTAGCTTACGGTGCGCGGGCGCTAGCTTACGGTGCGCGGGTGCTAGCTTACGGTGCGCGGGCGCTAGCTTACGGCGCGCGGGCGCTAGCTTACGGTGCGCGGGCGCTAGCTTACGGTGCGCGGGCGCTAGCTTACGGTGCGCGGGCGCTAGCTTACGGTGCGCGGGCGCTAGCTTACGGCGCGCGGGCGCTAGCTTACGGCGCGCGGGCGCTAGCTTACGGTGCGCGGGCGCTAGCTTACGGTGCGCTCACGGGATGTTGCGACTACCACATTATCGTAGACTGTGTATGTGATAGTGACCGAGCTGTAAATTGTAATCTAGCTCCCATCATTCTATAATGTAATGGATGCGTGCTGCAATTGTTACTAACCGACTATTAGTGTCGTTTTAGCGACGCACGTTTTATATAGGAAAATGAGTGTATTCCATTCTGTTTAGACTAGATGTGTATTGATTTATTATTAAATTGATTATTATTTTATTATTATTATACTGGTAGGGTAGTTTCTTTGCTACGCCTCTTTGCACATCTCTCTGGACCTTGTTTTGTACCATCCGCACTTTTAAAATTGCTACCCTTTCGCCCAATATTGACTTAAATATTCATGGAATTGCCTCTAACGTGAACTGCGGCCTTCTGGGTTAGAATTGAGGTATCGTGCTGTTTTATCAGTACTTTAGTAGCCATCGTGGTACTGCAAAGTATCAGTATGTTGATTTGTTCGTGTGATAATTGTTTTTCAGGCGTCAGTGTGGTGGTGTGGCTGGTGCCCTGCCAGTGGTACGGCTGCAGTATCCCCTCCTCGGCACTGCAGCAGTCCTCCGTACATAGAGACTACGAGGTCATGTTCCCCGGCATCGGTGAGTCGCCAGTGAGTCTCTATGAGTCGTCAGTGAGTCGCCATGAGTCGCCAGTGAGTCGCCAGTGAGTCGTCAGTGAGTCGCCATGAGTCGACAGTGAGTCGTCAGTGAGTCGTCAGTGAGTCGCCAGTGAGTCGCCAGTGAGTCGTCAGTGAGTCGTCAGTGAGTCGTCAGTGAGTCGTCAGTGAGTCGCCAGTGAGTCGCCAGTGAGTCGTCAGTGAGTCGTCAGTGAGTCGTCAGTGAGTCGCCATGAGTCGCCATGAGTCGTCAGTGAGTCGCCAGTGAGTCGTCAGTGAGTCGCCAGTGAGTCGCCAGTGAGTCGTCAGTGAGTCGTCAGTGAGTCGTCAGTGAGTCGCCATGAGTCGACAGTGAGTCGTCAGTGAGTCGTCAGTGAGTCGTCAGTGAGTCGTCAGTGAGTCGTCAGTGAGTCGTCAGTGAGTCGCCATGAGTCGCCATGAGTCGTCAGTGAGTCGCCAGTGAGTCGTCAGTGAGTCGCCAGTGAGTCGCCAGTGAGTCGTCAGTGAGTCGTCAGTGAGTCGTCAGTGAGTCGTCAGTGAGTCGCCAGTGAGTCGCCAGTGAGTCGCCAGTGAGTCGTCAGTGAGTCGTCAGTGAGTCGTCAGTGAGTCGTCAGTGAGTCACTAGTGAGTCACGAATGAGTCGCCAGTGAGTCGCCAGTGAGTCGTCAGTGAGTCGTCAGTGAGTCATCAGTGAGTCACTAGTGAGTCACGAATGAGTTGCCAGTGAGTCGTCAGTGAGTCGCCAGTGAGTCGTCGGTGAGTCGTCAGTGAGTCACTAGTGAGTCGTCAGTGAGTCGTCAGTGAGTCGCCAGTGAGTCGTCAGTGAGTCACTAGTGAGTCGTCAGTGATTCGTCAGTGAGTCGTCAGTGAGTCGCCAGTGAGTCGTCAGTGAGTCGCCAGTGAGTCGTCAGTGAGTCGTCAGTGAGTCGTCAGTGAGTCGTCAGTGAGTCGCCAGTGAGTCGTCAGTGAGTCGCCAGTGAGTCGTCAGTGAGTCGTCAGTGAGTCGTCAGTGAGTCGTCAGTGAGTCGTCAGTGAGTCGCCAGTGAGTCGTCAGTGAGTCGCCAGTGAGTCGTCAGTGAGTCTCTATGAGTCGCCATGAGTCGCCATGAGTCGCCAGTGAGTCGTCAGTGAGTCGCCATGAGTCGCCATGAGTCGCCATGAGTCGTCAGTGAGTCGCCAGTGAGTCGTCAGTGAGTCGCCATGAGTCGCCGTGAGTCGCCAGTGAGTCGCCAGTGAGTCGTCGGTGAGTCGTCAGTGAGTCACTCGTGAGTCGTCAGTGAGTCGTCAGTGAGTCGTCAGTGAGTCGTCAGTGAGTCGCCATGAGTCGTCAGTGAGTCGTCAGTGAGTCGTCAGTGAGTCACTCGTGAGTCGTCAGTGAGTCGTCAGTGAGTCGTCAGTGAGTCGTCAGTGAGTCGTCAGTGAGTCGTCAGCAAGTCGTCAGTGAGTCGTCAGTGAGTCGTCAGTGAGTCGTCAGTGAGTCGTCAGTGAGTCGTCAGTGAGTCGTCAGTGAGTCGCTATGAGTCGCCATGAGTCGTCAGTGAGTCGTCAGTGAGTCGTCAGTGAGTCGCCAGTGAGTCGCCAGTGTGTCGTCAGTGAGTCGCCAGTGAGTCGTCAGTGAGTCGTCAGCGAGTCGTCAGTGAGTCACTCGTGAGTCGTCAGTGAGTCGTCAGTGAGTCGTCAGTGAGTCGTCAGTGAGTCGTCAGCAAGTCGTCAGTGAGTCGTCAGTGAGTCGTCAGTGAGTCGTCAGTGTGTCGTCAGTGAGTTGCCATGAGTCGCCAGTGAGTCATTAGTGAGTCGTCAGTGAGTCGCCATGAGTCGACAGTGAGTCGTCAGTGAGTCACTAGTGAGTCACCAGTGAGTCGCCATGAGTCGTCAGTGAGTGGTCAGTGAGTCGTCAGTGAGTCGTCAGTGTGTCGTCAGTGAGTTGCCATGAGTCGCCAGTGAGTCACTAGTGAGTCGTCAGTGAGTCGCCATGAGTCGTCATGAGTCGCCAGTGAGTCACTAGTGAGTCGCCAGTGAGTCGCCATGAGTCGTCAGTGAGTCGTCAGTGAGTCGCCAGTGATCTTGCGAATATTTAAGTTTTACTATGTTTGCGATTATTGCAACACATCCAAGCGTGCTGAATATCGTAGAACACCGTACTTTACTATGTGTGTGTGATGAACAAAGTCTTTGCGTTCTGCCCGCTATTAACGCATTATTGTAACACAAGGTAGTATATTGCTGCCCAGTCTCGTCGGTGTTTTTTTTAACAACCTTATACAATTCACATATCGTTCTGATTCCAACCTCCGATGGTTAATTAATAGGCATATAGACAGCTACGGACTGTTAATTAACGGTATAGTTGCGCAGTATTGCATTCGTGTGACACCAGGCGATGGTTTATATGGTAATCTGGGTGCTGTGACAGTAATCGTATTGTAGATCGTTAGTGGTGGTACTGCTGGCTGAAATTAAATTGATACGTTGCCACATTGGCTGATTGCAGACAGAGTCTCATGAGACTCCTCTGTATAATTCTTCCTCAGTGCATGGTTGTTAGCGATAAGTGTAGTCATCAGTATCAGCCCCTCTTCACTGAGCGGTTCCGTCTGACGGAGCGTCTCTCTGACCTGCAGTGGTGACCACCCGTCTCCTGGCGCGTCTCTCTGACCTGCAGTGGTGACCACCCGTCTGACGGCGCGTCTCTCTGACCTGCAGTGGTGACCACCCGTCTCCTGGCGCGTCTCTCTGACCTGCAGTGGTGACCATCCGTCTGACGGAGCGTCTCTCTGACCTGCAGTGGTGACCATCCGTCTGACGGCGCGTCTCTCTGACCTGCAGTGGTGACCACCCGTCTGACGGCGCGTCTCTCTGACCTGCAGTGGTGACCACCCGTCTCCTGGCGCGTCTCTCTGACCTGTAGTGGTGACCACCCGTCTCCTGGCGCGTCTCTCTGACCTGTAGTGGTGACCATCCGTCTGACGGCGCGTCTCTCTGACCTGCAGTGGTGACGACCCGTCTGACGGCGCGTCTCTCTGACCTGCAGTGGTGACCACCCGTCTGACGGAGCGTCTCTCTGACCTGCAGTGGTGACCATCCGTCTGACGGCGCGTCTCTCTGACCTGCAGTGGTGACCACCCGTCTGACGGAGCGTCTCTCTGACCTGCAGTGGTGACGACCCGTCTCCTGGCGCGTCTCTCTGACCTGCAGTGGTGACCACCCGTCTGACGGAGCGTCTCTCTGTCCTGTAGTGGTGACCACCCGTCTCCTGGCGCGTCTCTCTGAACTGCAGTGGTGACCATCCGTCTCCTGGCGCGTCTCTCTGACCTGCAGTGGTGACCACCCGTCTCCTGGCGCGTCTCTCTGACCTGCAGTGGTGACCATCCGTCTGACGGCGCGTCTCTCTGACCTGCAGTGGTGACCATCCGTCTGACGGCGCGTCTCTCTGACCTGCAGTGGTGACCATCCGTCTGACGGAGCGTCTCTCTGACCTGCAGTGGTGACCACCCGTCACCTGGCGTGTCTCTCTGACCTGCAGTGGTGACCATCCGTCTGACGGCGCGTCTCTCTGAACTGCAGTGGTGACCACCCGTCTGACGGAGCGTCTCTCTGACCTGCAGTGGTGACCACCCGTCTGACGGAGCGTCTCTCTGACCTGTAGTGGTGACCACCCGTCTCCTGGCGCGTCTCTCTGACCTGCAGTGGTGACCACCCGTCTGACGGCGCGTCTCTCTGACCTGCAGTGGTGACCACCCGTCTGACGGAGCGTCTCTCTGACCTGCAGTGGTGACCACCCGTCTGACGGAGCGTCTCTCTGACCTGTAGTGGTGACCACCCGTCTCCTGGCGCGTCTCTCTGAACTGCAGTGGTGACCACCCGTCTGACGGAGCGTCTCTCTGAACTGCAGTGGTGACCACCCGTCTGACGGAGCGTCTCTCTGATCTGCAGTGGTGACCACCCGTCTGACGGAGCGTCTCTCTGACCTGCAGTGGTGACCATCCGTCTGACGGCGCGTCTCTCTGACCTGCAGTGGTGACCACCCGTCTGACGGCGCGTCTCTCTGACCTGCAGTGGTGACCACCCGTCTGACGGCGCGTCTCTCTGACCTGCAGTGGTGACCACCCGTCTCCTGGCGCGTCTCTCTGACCTGTAGTGGTGACCATCCGTCTGACGGCGCGTCTCTCTGACCTGTAGTGGTGACCACCCGTCTCCTGGCGCGTCTCTCTGAACTGCAGTGGTGACCACCCGTCTGACGGAGCGTCTCTCTGAACTGCAGTGGTGACCACCCGTCTGACGGAGCGTCTCTCTGATCTGCAGTGGTGACCACCCGTCTGACGGAGCGTCTCTCTGACCTGCAGTGGTGACCATCCGTCTGACGGCGCGTCTCTCTGACCTGCAGTGGTGACCACCCGTCTGACGGCGCGTCTCTCTGACCTGCAGTGGTGACCACCCGTCTGACGGCGCGTCTCTCTGACCTGCAGTGGTGACCACCCGTCTCCTGGCGCGTCTCTCTGACCTGCAGTGGTGACCACCCGTCTGACGGCGCGTCTCTCTGACCTGCAGTGGTGACCACCCGTCTCCTGGCGCGTCTCTCTGTCCTGTAGTGGTGACCACCCGTCTGACGGAGCGTCTCTCTCACCTGCAGTGGTGACCACCCGTCTGACGGAGCGTCTCTCTGACCTGCAGTGGTGACCATCCGTCTCCTGGCGCGTCTCTCTGACCTGCAGTGGTGACCACCCGTCTCCTGGCGCGTCTCTCTGACCTGCAGTGGTGACCATCCGTCTGACGGCGCGTCTCGCTGACCTGCAGTGGTGACGACCCGTCTCCTGGCGCGTCTCTCTGACCTGCAGTGGTGACCACCCGTCTCCTGGCGCGTCTCTATGACCTGCAGTGGTGACCATCCGTCTGACGGCGCGTCTCTCTGAACTGCAGTGGTGACCACCCGTCTGACGGAGCGTCTCTCTGACCTGCAGTGGTGACCATCCGTCTGACGGAGCGTCTCTCTGAACTGCAGTGGTGACCACCCGTCTCCTGGCGCGTCTCTCTGACCTGCAGTGGTGACCACCCGTCTGACGGCGCGTCTCTCTGACCTGCAGTGGTGACCACCCGTCTCCTGGCGCGTCTCTCTGACCTGCAGTGGTGACCATCCGTCTGACGGCGCGTCTCTCTGACCTGCAGTGGTGACCATCCGTCTCCTGGCGCGTCTCTCTGACCTGCAGTGGTGACCACCCGTCTCCTGGCGCGTCTCTCTGACCTGCAGTGGTGACCACCCGTCTCCTGGCGCGTCTCTCTGACCTGCAGTGGTGACGACCCGTCTCCTGGCGCGTCTCTCTGACCTGCAGTGGTGACCACCCGTCTCCTGGCGCGTCTCTCTGACCTGCAGTGGTGACGACCCGTCTCCTGGCGCGTCTCTCTCACCTGCAGTGGTGACCACCCGTCTGACGGCGCGTCTCTCTGACCTGCAGTGGTGACCATCCGTCTGACGGCGCGTCTCTCTGACCTGCAGTGGTGACCACCCGTCTGACGGAGCGTCTCTCTGACCTGCAGTGGTGACCATCCGTCTCCTGGCGCGTCTCTCTGACCTGCAGTGGTGACCACCCGTCTCCTGGCGCGTCTCTCTGACCTGCAGTGGTGACCATCCGTCTGACGGCGCGTCTCTCTGACCTGCAGTGGTGACCACCCGTCTGACGGAGCGTCTCTCTGACCTGCAGTGGTGACCACCCGTCTGGTGGTGACGTCCGCCGTCTACCTGGATTCGGCCGACGTCGTGTTCGGATTCCAGCGCCAGGACTCGGCCGCAGGCGGGGTGATGGTGGTCGCCAGCTCCAGCGGTGACAAGCTCTGGCAACAGGATCTCTACGAGGTTAGACAATTATCTCAGGCAATTATCTCAGATTCACAGCTCCTAAATACATTGTGTCCTGATCTTTCAACGGCGTCGGTTGCGGCGATTGAAACATTTGCAAGGCAGAGCATGTTGCTTGTACTGCTATCTAAATCATGCTGCAATTTCAGTTGGTCGACATTAGCTAGAGACAAGTGTTGCGTTCTCGAACGTTAAAGTATGACCGGCCCGGTACCCAGCCTGTTGTCCTGTTTGTCCTGCGCTGCCTGTACCCTGTTGTCCTGTTTGCCCTGCGCTGCCTGTACCCTGTTGTCCTGTTTGCCCTGCGCTGCCTGTACCCTGTTGTCCTGTTTGTCCTGCGCTGCTTGTACCCTGTTGTCTTGTTTGCCCTGCGCTGCCTGTACCCTGTTGTCCTGTTTACCCTGCGCTGCCTGTACCCTGTTGTCCTGTTTGCCCTGCGCTGCCTGTACCCTGTTGTCCTGTTTGCCCTGCGCTGCCTGTAACATGTTGCCCTGTTTGCCCTGCGCTGCTTGTACCCTGTTGTCTTGTTTGCCCTGCGCTGCCTGTACCCTGTTGTCCTGTTTTCCCTGCGCTGCCTGTATCCCGTTGTCCTGTTTGCCCTGCGCTGCCTGTACCCTGTTGTCCTGTTTGCCCTGCGCTGCCTGTACCCTGTTGTCCTGTTTGCCCTGCGCTGCCTGTACCCTGTTGTCTTGTTTGCACTGCGCTGCCTGTACCCTGTTGTCCTGTTTGCCCTGCGCTGCCTGTAACATGTTGCCCTGTTTGCCCTGCGCTGCCTGTACCCTGTTGTCTTGTTTGCCCTGCGCTGTCTGTACCCTGTTGTCCTGTTTGCCCTGCGCTGCCTGTACCATGTTGCCCTGTTTGCCCTGTACCATGTTTCCCTGTTTGCCTTGTATCCCTTTGTCCTGTTTGCCCTGCGCTGCCTGTACCCTGTTGTCCTGTTTGCCCTGCGCTGCCTGTACCCTGTTGTCCTGTTTGCCCTGCGCTGCCTGCACCCTGTTGTCTTGTTTGCCCTGATATGCCTGTACCCTGTTGCCCTGTTTGCCCTGAGCTGCCTGTACCCTGTTGTCCTGTTTGACCTGTACCCTGCTGCCCTGTTTGCCCTGAGCTGCCTGTACTCTGTTGCCCTGTTTGCCCTGATCTGCCTGCACCATGTTGTCCTGTTTGCCCTGTACCCTGTTGTCCTGTATGCCCTGCACTGCCTGTACCATGTTGCCCTGTTTGCCCTGTGCCATGTTGCCCTGTTTTCCCTGTATCCCGCTGTCATGTTTGCCCTGCGCTGCCTGTACCCTGTTGTCCTGTTTGCCCTGCGCTGCCTGTACCCTGTTTTCTTGTTTGCCCTGAGCTGCCTGTACCCTGTTGCCCTGTTTGCCCTGATCTGCATGTACCCTGTTGTCCTGTTTGCCCTGTACCATGTTGCCCTGTTTGTCCTGATATGTCTGTACCGTGTTGCCCTGTTTTCCCTGAGCTGCATGTACCCTGTTGTCCTGTTTTCCCTGTACCCTGTTGTCCTGTTTGCCCTGTGCCATGTTGTCCTGTTTTCCCTGTACCCTGTTGTCCTGTTTGCCCTGCGCTGCATGTATCCTGTTTCCCTGTTTGCCCTGAGCTGCCTGTAACCGTGAGAAGGGCCAACACTGAACTGAACTCGCTTGCCATGTGTAGCGATACCAGTGCACAGTATACTGCTCATCATTGCTGGTATGTGTTATCTGCAGGCGCCGGTGGACCTGCAGTGTGGCGGTGTGGATCTGAACGGTAACGGAATTGTCGAGTGCCTGGCCACAGGCAGCTCCAGCATGATGGCCCTCATCAACATGGACAGACGTGAGTGGTGATATCTCATGTGGTGGTGATGGCGTTTACTGAGAGTAAACATATTAGGCAATCTAAATGTGTCATTCTTTAATATTGTTATGCTTTGGTTTACCACGCAGTGATTTTATGGAGCTAGCAAAATTTTACTTTCTGGCTGTACCTGACCTGCGATTGACCTGACATTTGACCTAAACTCTGTCTGACCTGACCTCTGTCTGGGCTGACCTCTGTTTGACCTGACCTCTGTCTGACCTGACCTCCGACTGCCCCACCTCTAGGAGACCTGACGGTTGACCCGACCTCTGACTGACTTGACACAGTGACTGTCCCGCCCTGCCCTCTGCCCCTGACTTCCCCGTGCTGCCCTCCGCCCCTGACTGCCCGTCCTGCCCTCTGCCCCTGACTGCCCCTGACTGCCCTCTGCCCCTGACTGCCCTCGGCCCCTGACTGCCCCTGACTGCCCTCTGCCCCTGACTGCCCCTGACTGCCCTCTGCCCCTGACTGCCCTCTGCCCCTGACTGCCCTCTGCCCCTGACTGCTCGTCCTGCCCTCTGCCCCTGACTGCCCTCTGCCCCTGACTGCCCTCTGCCCCTGACTGACCTCTGCCCCGTCTTGCCCTCTGCCCCTGACTGCCCTCTGCCCCTGACTGCCCTCTGCCCCTGACTGCCCTCTACCCCTGACTGCCCCGACCTGCCCTCTGTCCCTGACTGCCCATCCTGCCCTCTGCCCCTGACTGCCCTCTGCCCCTGACTGCCCATCCTGCCCTCTGCCCCGTCCTGCCCTCTGCCCCTGACTGCCCTCTGCCCCTGACTGCCCTCTGCCCCTGACTGCCATCTGCCCCTGACTGCTCGTCCTGCCCTCTGCCCCTGACTGCCCCTGACTGCCCTCTGCCCCTGACTGCCCTCTGCCCCTGACTGCCCTCTGCCCCTGACTGCCCTCTGCCCCTGACTGCCCTCTGCCCCTGACTGCTCGTCCTGCCCTCTGCCCCTGACTGCCCTCTGCCCCTGACTGCCCTCTGCCCCTGACTGCCCTCTGCCCCTGACTGCTCGTCCTGCCCTCTGCCCCTGACTGCCCTCTGCCCCTGACTGCCCTCTGCCCCTGACTGCTCGTCCTGCCCTCTGCCCCTGACTGCCCCTGACTGCCCTCTGCCCCTGACTGCCCTCTGCCCCTGACTGCCCCTGACTGCCCTCTGCCCCTGACTGCCCTCTGCCCCTGACTGCCCTCTGCCCCTGACTGCTCGTCCTGCCCTCTGCCCCTGACTGCCCTCTGCCCCTGACTGCCCTCTGCCCCTGACTGACCTCTGCCCCGTCTTGCCCTCTGCCCCTGACTGCCCTCTGCCCCTGACTGCCCTCTGCCCCTGACTGCCCTCTACCCCTGACTGCCCCGACCTGCCCTCTGTCCCTGACTGCCCATCCTGCCCTCTGCCCCTGACTGCCCTCTGCCCCTGACTGCCCTCTGCCCCTGACTGCCCATCCTGCCCTCTGCCCCGTCCTGCCCTCTGCCCCTGACTGCCCTCTGCCCCTGACTGCCCTCTGCCCCTGACTGCCCTCTGCCCCTGACTGCCCTCTGCCCCTGACTGTCCCGTCCTGCCCTCTGTCCCTGACTGCCCATCCTGCCCTCTGCCCCTGACTGCCCTCTGCCCCTGACTGCCCCGTCCTACCCTCTGCCCCTGACTGCCCCGTCCTGCCCTCTGCCCCTGACTGCCCGTCCTGCCCTCTGCCCCTGACTGCCCCGTCTTGTCCTCTGCCCCTGACTGCCCCGTCCTGCCCTCTGCCCCTGACTGCCCTCTGCCCCTGACTGCCCTCTGCCCTCTGTCCCTGACTGCCCCGTCTTGTCCTCTGCCTCTGACTGCCCCGTCCTACCCTCTCCCCCTGACTGCCCCGACCTATCCTCTGCCCCTGACTGCCCCGTCCTGCCCTCTGCCCCTGACTGCCCGTCCTGCCCTCTGCCCCTGACTGCCCCGTCCTACCCTCTGCCCCTGACTGCCCCGACCTATCCTCTGCCCCTGACTGCCCCGTCCTGCCCTCTGCCCCTGACTGCCCGTCCTGCCCTCTGCCCCTGACTGCCCCGTCCTACCCTCTGCCCCTGACTGCCCCGACCTATCCTCTGCCCCTGACTGCCCCGTCCTGCCCTCTGCCCCTGACTGCCCTCTGCCCCTGACTGCCCTCTGCCCTCTGTCCCTGACTGCCCCGTCCTGCCCTCTGCCCCTGACTGCCCGTCCTGCCCTCTGCCCCTGACTGCCCCGTCTTGTCCTCTGCCCCTGACTGCCCCGTCCTGCCCTCTGCCCCTGACTGCCCTCTGCCCCTGACTGCCCTCTGCCCCTGACTGCCCTCTGCCCTCTGTCCCTGACTGCCCCGTCTTGTCCTCTGCCTCTGACTGCCCCGTCCTGCCCTCTGACCCGTCCTGCCCTCTCCCCCTGACTGCCCCGACCTATCCTCTGCCCCTGACTGCCCCGTCCTGCCCTCTGCCCCTGACTGCCCCGACCTATCCTCTGCCCCTGACTGCCCCGTCCTGCCCTCTGCCCCTGACTGCCCGTCCTGCCCTCTGCCCCTGACTGCCCCGTCTTGTCCTCTGCCTCTGACTGCCCCGTCCTGCCCTCTGACCCGTCCTGCCCTCTCCCCCTGACTGCCCCGACCTATCCTCTGCCCCTGACTGCCCCGTCTTGTCCTCTGCCCCTGACTGCCCCGTCCTGCCCTCTGCCCCTGACTGCCCTCTGCCCCTGACTGCCCTCTGCCCTCTGTCCCTGACTGCCACGTCCTGCCCTCCGCCCCTGACTGCCCCGTCCTGCCCTCTGCCCCTGACTGCCCGTCCTGCCCTCTGTCCCTGACTGCCCCGTCCTACCCTCTGCCCCTGACTGCCCCGACCTATCCTCTGCCCCTGACTGCCCCGTCCTGCCCTCTGCCCCTGACTGCCCCGTCCTGCCCTCTGCCCCTGACTGCCCTCTGCCCCTGACTGCCCTCTGCCCTCTGTCCCTGACTGCCCCGTCCTGCCCTCTGCCCCTGACTGCCCCGTCCTGCCCTCTGCCCCTGACTGCCCGTCCTGCCCTCTGCCCCTGACTGCCCCGTCTTGTCCTCTGCCCCTGACTGCCCCGTCCTGCCCTCTGCCCCTGACTGCCCTCTGCCCCTGACTGCCCTCTGCCCTCTGTCCCTGACTGCCCCGTCTTGTCCTCTGCCTCTGACTGCCCCGTCCTGCCCTCTGACCCGTCCTGCCCTCTCCCCCTGACTGCCCCGACCTATCCTCTGCCCCTGACTGCCCCGTCCTGCCCTCTGCCCCTGACTGCCCCGTCCTGCCCTCTCCCCCTGACTGCCCCGTCCTATCCTCTGCCCCTGACTGCCCGTCCTGCCCTCTGCCCCTGACTGCCCCGTCTTGTCCTCTGCCCCTGACTGCCCCGTCCTGCCCTCTGCCCCTGACTGCCCTCTGCCCCTGACTGCCCTCTGCCCTCTGTCCCTGACTGCCCCGTCCTGCCTTCTGCCCCTGACTGCCCCGTCTTGTCCTCTGCCCCTGACTGCCCCGTCCTGCCCTCTGCCCCTGACTGCCCTCTGCCCCTGACTGCCCTCTGCCCTCTGTCCCTGACTGCCCCGTCCTGCCTTCTGCCCCTGACTGCCCCGTCTTGTCCTCTGCCCCTGACTGCCCCGTCCTGCCCTCTGCCCCTGACTGCCCTCTGCCCCTGACTGCCCTCTGCCCTCTGCCCCTGACTGCCCTCTGCCCTCTGTCCCTGACTGCCCCGTCTTGTCCTCTGCCCCTGACTGCCCCGTCCTGCCCTCTGCCCCTGACTGCCCTCTGCCCTCTGTCCCTGACTGCCCCGTCCTGCCTTCTGCCCCTGACTGCCCCGTCTTGTCCTCTGCCCCTGACTGCCCCGTCCTGCCCTCTGCCCCTGACTGCCCTCTGCCCCTGACTGCCCTCTGCCCTCTGTCCCTGACTGCCCCGTCCTGCCTTCTGCCCCTGACTGCCCCATCCTCTGCCCCTGACTGCCCCGTCCTGCCCTCTGCCCCTGACTGCCCTCTGCCCCTGACTGCCCTCTGCCCCTGACTGCCCTCTGCCCTCTGTCCCTGACTGCCCCGTCCTGCCTTCTGCCCCTGACTGCCCCATCCTATCCTCTGCCCCTGACTGCCCCGTCCTGCTCTCGGCCCCTGACTGCCCTCTGCCCCTGACTGCCCCGTCCTGCCCTCTGTCCCTGACTGTCCCGTCCTGCCCTATGCCCCTGACTGTTCGTCCTGCCCTCTGCCCCTGGCTGCCCGTCCTGCCCCTGACTGCCCGTCCTGCCCCTGACTGCCCCGTCCTGCCTTCTGCCCCTGACTGTCCCGTCCTGCCCTCTGGCCCTGGCTGCCCGTCATGCCCCTGACTGCCCGTCCTGCCCCTGACTGCCCCGTCCTGCCTTCTGCCCCCTGACTGTCCCGTCCTGCCCTCTGACCCTGACTGCCCTCTGCCCCTGACTGCCCCGTCCTGCCCTCTGTCCCTGACTGTCCCGTCCTGCCCTATGCCCCTGACTGTTCGTCCTGCCCTCTGCCCCTGGCTGCCCGTCCTGCCCCTGACTGCCCGTCCTGCCCCTGACTGCCCCGTCCTGCCTTCTGCCCCTGACTGTCCCGTCCTGCCCTCTGACCCTGGCTGCCCGTCCTGCCCCTGACTGCCCGTCCTGCCCCTGACTGCCCGTCCTGCCTTCTGCCCCTGACTGCCCGTCCTGCCCTCTGACCCTGACTGCCCTCTGCCCCTGACTGCCCCGTCCTGCCCTCTGTCCCTGACTGCCCATCCTGCCCTCTGACCCTGGCTGCCCGTCCTGCCCCTGACTGCCCGTCCTGCCCCTGACTGCCCCGTCCTGCCCTCTGCCCCTGACTGCCCCGTCCTGCCCTCTGCCCCTGACTGTCCCGTCCTGCCCTATGCCCCTGACTGTTCGTCCTGCCCTCTGCCCCTGGCTGCCCGTCCTGCCCCTGACTGTCCCGTCCTGCCCTCTGACCCTGAC
Organism: Chirona hameri; assembly: GCA_036785665.1. Lineage (NCBI taxonomy): Eukaryota > Metazoa > Arthropoda > Thecostraca > Balanomorpha > Balanidae > Chirona > Chirona hameri. Next base: position 24,412 of record JAXIVJ010010432.1, read on the forward strand.
TGCCCTCTGCCCCTGACTGCCCCGTCCTGCCCTCTGTCCCTGACTGCCCATCCTGCCCTCTGACCCTGGCTGCCCGTCCTGCCCCTGACTGCCCGTCCTGCCCCTGACTGCCCGTCCTGCCCCTGACTGCCCCGTCCTGCCCTCTGCCCCTGACTGCCCCGTCCTGCCCTCTGCCCCTGACTGTCCCGTCCTGCCCTCTGCCCCTGACTGCCCTCTGCCCCTGACTGCACTCTGCCCTCTGTCCCTGACTGCCCCGTCCTGCCCTATGCCCCTGACTGTTCGTCCTGCCCTCTGCCCCTGACTGCCCCGTCCTGCCCTCTGCCCCTGGCTGCTCTCTGCCCCTGACTGCCCGTCCTGCCCCTGACTGCCCCGTCCTGCCCTCTGCCCCTGACTGTCCCGTCCTGCCCTCTGCCCCTGGCTGCCCGTCCTGCCCCTGACTGCCCGTCCTGCCCCTGACTGCCCCGTCCTGCCTTCTGCCGGGTAGACCGGGTGGACTGGTACCTGCACGAGCACAACTCGACGTCTCGCCCTCTGTCGCTGCTGCCGCCGCTGCTACTCTCTGACCTGACCTCGGACGGAGTCGCTGACCTGCTGGCGGCCGGCCTGCTCCGGGAGGAGGGCGCTGGCCCCTCCCACCGCCACCAGCAGCCTCCGCGCACACAGCTGATGATTATAGACGGCGCCACCGGCATGGTGCTGAGCAAGGTAGGTGGCTCCACCGGCATGGTGCTGAGCAAGGTAGGTGACGCTACCGGCATGGTGCTGAGCAGGGTAGGTGGCGCCACCGGCATCATGGTTCGGGCCAGGATAGGTGGCGCCACCGGTAGGTGCGGCGCTCAGGGTTAGCGGTTCTGTCTGGACAGGGCGGGCGTTTACTGTTCAGTGTTGATGATGATGATGATGTTGTTCAGTGTTGATGATGTTGGATCGTGTGATAAGGTGGATGGGGCGTATGTGCTGCTGATTGCAGCGCATTCTTGTACTATTGACATTGTAGGAGAATATAAATTTGAAGGCGACCTACAAAGGAAGGAAACTTTGGAGGACGCTGTTTGTGATTGCGTGCCGTCGAACGAGATGTGAAGGGAGACGAGATGATGAGAGCTGTATTGTTTTGCCGACTCGGTTGGTTGATAAGTTAAATTTCACGTTTACCCTGTCTTGCGTCAGCTGAATACAGCCACCTTTGGACAGTGTCTGAATAGAATAGAATCCGCGAGATGTTGATGTGATAAAACCGGTCGGTATCTGCCTTCTGTGCCAGGTGCGGTCTGTCTCGATGGCATGCCTCACGTGATTCTGCCGTGCAGTACCTGACGTAATCTGCTGTGTCGCCGCCAGGGCCCGATCGCCGACTGTCCAGTGCTGCTCCGACTGACCGCTGGCGACCTGCCCTCTGACGTCACGCTGGAGTGCATGTCTGCACAGAGCGGAGGTAAGGCCACTCCCTGGGCGGAGACGGGTCTGCACAGAGCGGAGGTAAGGCCATTCCCTGGGCGGAGACGGGTCTGCACAGAGCGGAGGTAAGGCCACTCCCTGGGCGGAGACGGGTCTGCACAGAGCGGAGGTAAGGCCACTCCCTGGGCGGAGACGGGTCTGCACAGAGCGGAGGTAAGGCCACTCCCTGGGCGGAGAGACAGGTCTCCGTGGCGTCCGAGCCGTCTGGATCGGGATGTCTGTGGCCGAGGGCAGGCGCTACCTGTCGTATACTGCACATGTTTTATTGATCCGAAAAGCTTTGATAGATTCGCAAATACCGTGTTGTAAATTGTGGAATTGCCAATGGTTTGTTTATGAATTGTTGAGTGGAGTGATGTAAATTGTTCTTCTATTTCCAGAATCAAAGCGTTGTAAATTAGTTTTGTGTTGTAAGAACCTCTGCGTTGGAAATTCATGGATTATAGAGATGAGAGTAGTCTCTTTTATTTGTCGACACTACAATTCCACTATGTGCATCCTTCCATCATGGTTGTATGCACTTCCTGCATTTTCTGGTGAAGCGTTGTGGACTCACTTTTGACGTGGTTTATCTGGTGACACCCAGCTGGAGTTACGGCGATCCCGTTTGACACTGAGCGCACCGAACCGTAGCACCAGTTCCTAAGCTCACTGCCCACTCCACCGAGTAAGGCGGCTCCTTCATCAGCCCACTCCACCGAGTAAGGCGGCTCCTTCATCAGCCCACTCCACCGAGTAAGGCGGCTCCTTCATCAGCCCACTCCACCGAGTAAGGCGGCTCCTTCATCAGCCCACTCCACCGAGTAAGGCGGCTCCTTCATCAGCCCACTCCACCGAGTAAGGCGGCTCCTTCATCAGCCCACTCCACCGAGTAAGGCGGCTCCTTCATCAGCCCACTCCACCGAGTAAGGCGGCTCCTTCATCAGCCCACTCCACCGAGTAAGGCGGCTCCTTCATCAGCCCACTCCACCGAGTAAGGCGGCTCCTTCATCAGCCCACTCCACCGAGTAAGGCGGCTCCTTCATCAGCCCACTCCACCGAGTAAGGCGGCTCCTTCATCAGCCCACTCTACGGAGTAAGGCGGCTCCTTCATCAGCCCACTCCACCGAGTAAGGCGGCTCCTTCATCAGCCCACTCCACCGAGTAAGGCGGCTGATCGCTTCTCCTATCCCTCGTGTCTGCCGCGCCGTGCCGACCGTCTCTGCGCCGGGCCGTGTTCGGTCCCTGCTGGCGCTGCTAGCGCTAACACGCGTCCTCCTGTGCTGACCAGTGACGCCGCGCACCGAGTCGCTGACGGTGCTGACGGAGGAGCTGCGAACAGACGAGATGGCGGAGGATGTGCGGGTCTTCACGGCTGCGGAGGATGAGAATACAGACGGGGACGGCGGGACGTATCAGCTGCAGGTGGGAGTCAGGACGGCAGGACGTATCAGCTGCAGGTGGGAGTCAGGACGGCCGCCGTCACTCGGCTGGGGTCTTACACTCGCACTGGCAGCACCCTTACACTCGTTGAGATTTTGTGCATTCATTTACTCCACGCTTATACTCGCTGCAGTCTTACACTTGTGTTTACAGTTGCCGTCGCTGCACGCTAAATACACTTACGCTTACAACATGCTTACGCTTACTGAGGTCTTATACATCGTCATACGGGGCTGTATGACCACTCTGAACAACTCTGAATGTGTGTCACATACGGGGCTGTATGACCACTCTGAACAACTCTGAATGTGTGTCACATACGGGGCTGTATGACCACTCTGAACAACTCTGAATGAGTGTCACATACGGGGCTGTATGACCACTCTGAACAACTCTGAATGTGTGTCACATACGGGGCTGTATGACCACTCTGAACAACTCTGAATGAGTGTCACATACGGGGCTGTATGACCACTCTGAACAACTCGGAATGTGTGTCACATACGGGGCTGTATGACCACTCTGAACAACTCTGAATGTGTGTCACATACGGGGCTGTATGACAACTCTGAACAACTCTGAATGAGTGTCACATACGGGGCTGTATGACCACTCTGAACAACTCTGAATGTGTGTCACATACGGGGCTGTATGACCACTCTGAACAACTCTGAATGAGTGTCACATACGGGGCTGTATGACCACTCTGAACAACTCTGAGTGTGTGTCACATACGGGGCTGTATGACCACTCTGAACAACTCTGAATGAGTGTCACATACGGGGCTGTATGACCACTCTGAACAACTCTGAATGTGTGTCACATACGGGGCTGTATGACCACTCTGAACAACTCTGAATGTGTGTCACATACGGGGCTGTATGACCACTCTGAACAACTCTGAATGAGTGTCACATACGGGGCTGTATGACCACTCTGAACAACTCTGAATGAGTGTCACATACGGGGCTGTATGACCACTCTGAACAACTCTGAATGTGTGTCACATACGGGGCTGTATGACCACTCTGAACAACTCTGAGTGTGTGTCACATACAGGGCTGTATGACCACTCTGAACAACTCTGAATGTGTGTCACATACGGGGCTGTATGACCACTCTGAACAACTCTGAATGTGTGTCACATACGGGGCTGTATGACCACTCTGAACAACTCTGAATGTGTGTCACATACGGGGCTGTATGACCACTCTGAACAACTCTGAATGTGTGTCACATACGGGGCTGTATGACCACTCTGAACAACTCTGAATGAGTGTCACATACGGGGCTGTATGACCACTCTGAACAACTCTGAATGTGTGTCACATACGGGGCTGTATGACCACTCTGAACAACTCTGAATGTGTGTCACATACGGGGCTGTATGACCACTCTGAACAACTCTGAATGAGTGTCACATACGGGGCTGTATGACCACTCTGAACAACTCTGAATGAGTGTCACATACGGGGCTGTATGACCACTCTGAACAACTCTGAATGTGTGTCACATACGGGACTGTATGACCACTCTGAACAACTCTGAATGTGTGTCACATACAGGGCTGTATGACCACTCTGAACAACTCTGAATGAGTGTCACATACGGGGCTGTATGACCACTCTGAACAACTCTGAATGTGTGTCACATACGGGGCTGTATGACCACTCTGAACAACTCTGAGTGTGTGTCACATACAGGGCTGTATGACCACTCTGAACAACTCTGAATGTGTGTCACATACGGGGCTGTATGACCACTCTGAACAACTCTGAATGTGTGTCACATACGGGGCTGTATGACCACTCTGAACAACTCTGAATGTGTGTCACATACGGGGCTGTATGACCACTCTGAACAACTCTGAATGTGTGTCACATACGGGGCTGTATGACCACTCTGAACAACTCTGAATGTGTGTCACATACGGGGCTGTATGACCACTCTGAACAACTCTGAATGTGTGTCACATACGGGGCTGTATGACCACTCTGAACAACTCTGAATGTGTGTCACATACGGGGCTGTATGACCACTCTGAACAACTCTGAATGAGTGTCACATACGGGGCTGTATGACCACTCTGAATAACTCTGAATGTGTGTCACATACGGGGCTGTATGACCACTCTGAACAACTCTGAATGTGTGTCACATACGGGGCTGTATGACCACTCTGAACAACTCTGAATGAGTGTCACATACGGGGCTGTATGACCACTCTGAACAACTCTGAATGTGTGTCACATACGGGGCTGTATGACCACTCTGAACAACTCTGAATGAGTGTCACATACGGGGCTGTATGACCACTCTGAACAACTCTGAATGAGTGTCACATACGGGGCTGTATGACCACTCTGAACAACTCTGAATGTGTGTCACATACGGGGCTGTATGACTACTCTGAACAACTCTGAATGTGTGTCACATACGGGGCTGTATGACCACTCTGAACAACTCTGAATGTGTGTCACATACGGGGCTGTATGACCACTCTGAACAACTCTGAATGTGTGTCACATACGGGGCTGTATGACCACTCTGAACAACTCTGAATGAGTGTCACATACGGGGCTGTATGACCACTCTGAACAACTCTGAATGTGTGTCACATACGGGGCTGTATGACCACTCTGAACAACTCTGAATGTGTGTCACATACGGGGCTGTATGACCACTCTGAACAACTCTGAATGAGTGTCACATACGGGGCTGTATGACCACTCTGAACAACTCTGAATGTGTGTCACATACGGGGCTGTATGACCACTCTGAACAACTCTGAATGAGTGTCATCCAGACAGCATTTAGAGCCTCTGGTTTCTGAGACCGGATCAACTATTGCGAAATGTACAACTATTGCGAAATGTGTGAATCACCTGACAGTCTGGATATCAGCAATAACAGCAATAGGAATAAGCTCAGCAAACTTTGGCTAAACAGGTATCGCCTATTACCACCCGCCAACTTGTCTTCGGTGCTGCCATAAAGAACAACCAATAGTCGGTGGAAAAGATCTCTACCAAAACACACGGTATTTTCACTAGAAATATATACAGAGAGGTTTCCAAAATATATATATGGCCACTTATGCACGACTGTAAATATGTATAGTTGCATATTGTTATCTGTATTTTCTGCAGTGTATCGTGCCTACTAACATATATTGAAGTCGTGCACCATCAGAGAACGCGTATGACCCATACACGTTCTTTTCGCAATAGTTGATCCGGTCTCAGAAACCAGAGGCTATAAATGCTGTCTTGATGACACTCATTCAGAGTTGTTTGTGCGCGCAGCGTGTTGTTGGAAAGCAGAAACTTAATATTGCCGGTTTCCAAGCGGTTGTTAATCACCCCATGTGGCGTAATGGATTATTGCGCGGGGCTAACCAACTGGTGTGAAGTGGTGCGATACGTGTTGTGTTCTGACAGCTTTTGGTGCGGCTTACGAATACATCCTGTGTATGAAGAAGTGCGGATCCAGTGAAGCGGAGCCGAATATTGTTCTTATTTATGACAAGTTGGTTGCTTGGTAGGCTTTCCATGGCATTGTGGCCAATAATTGGCCCAGTCGTGTTAAAGGAGTTGCATGGCCGCTGTGTCCAGACATTGGCTGGATCGCTGAGCCGAACATTGTCGGACTGATGGAAACCAAGGACCCGAGACTGCAGGCACTCCAGCGCATTAACCGTGTCTAACCATGTCAATGTCAGCTGGGACTCCAGCGAGCCAGGGACGAGCCAGGCACTCCACCGCATCAGCCATGTTTAACGAGTCAAGACCGGACACTCCACCGCATCAGCCATGTTTAACGAGTCAAGACCGGACACTCCACCACATCAGCCATGTTTAACGAGTCGAGACCGGACACTCCACCGCATCAGCCATGTTTAACGAGTCGAGACCGGACACTCCAGCTCATCAGCCATGTTTAACGAGTCGAGACCGGACACTCCAGCTCATCAGCCATGTTTAACGAGTCGAGACCGGACACTCCAGCTCATCAGCCATGTTTAACGAGTCGAGACCGGACACTCCAGCTCATCAGCCATGTTTAACGAGTCGAGACCGGACACTCCAGCTCATCAGCCGTGTTTAACGAGTCGAGACCGGACACTCCAGCTCATCAGCCATGTTTAACGAGTCGAGACCGGACACTCCACCACATCAGCCATGTTTAACGAGTCGAGACCGGACACTCCACCGCATCAGCCATGTTTAACGAGTCGAGACCGGACACTCCAGCTCATCAGCCATGTTTAACGAGTCGAGACCGGACACTCCAGCTCATCAGCCGTGTTTAACGAGTCGAGACCGGACACTCCAGCTCATCAGCCATGACCAACGAGTCGAGACCGGACACTCCAGCTCATCAGCCATGTTTAACGAGTCGAGACCGGACACTCCAGCTCATCAGCCATGTTTAACGAGTCGAGACCAGGCACTCCACCGCATCAGCCATGTTTAACGAGTCGAGACCAGGCACTCCACCACATCAGCCATGTTTAACGAGTCGAGACCGGACACTCCACGCATCAGCCATGTTTAACGAGTCGAGACCGGACACTCCAGCTCATCAGCCATGTTTAACGAGTCGAGACCGGACACTCCACCACATCAGCCATGTTTAACGAGTCGAGACCGGACACTCCACCACATCAGCCATGACCAACGAGTCGAGACCGGACACTCCAGCTCATCAGCCATGTTTAACGAGTCGAGACCGGACACTCCAGCTCATCAGCCATGTTTAACGAGTCGAGACCGGACACTCCAGCTCATCAGCCATGTTTAACGAGTCGAGACCAGGCACTCCAGCTCATCAGCCATGACCAACGAGTCGAGACCGGACACTCCAGCTCATCAGCCATGTTTAACGAGTCGAGACCGGACACTCCAGCTCATCAGCCATGTTTAACGAGTCGAGACCGGACACTCCAGCTCATCAGCCATGTTTAACGAGTCGAGACCGGACACTCCACCGCATCAGCCATGTTTAACGAGTCGAGACCAGGCACTCTACCGCATCAGCCATGTTTAACGAGTCGAGACCGGACACTCCAGCTCATCAGCCATGTTTAACGAGTCGAGACCAGGCACTCCACCGCATCAGCCATGTTTAACGAGTCGAGACCGGACACTCCAGCTCATCAGCCATGTTTAACGAGTCGAGACCGGACACTCCAGCTCATCAGCCATGTTTAACGAGTCGAGACCGGACACTCCAGCTCATCAGCCATGTTTAACGAGTCGAGACCAGGCACTCCACCGCATCAGCCATGACCAACGAGTCGAGACCGGACACTCCAGTTCATCAGCCGTGTTTAACCATGTTAATGTCAGCTGGGGAGGTGGCTGTTTCGAGAGAAAAAAACGGCGTATTTTGTCTTCTCTTCTGTACATCGATGTGTTATATTATTTCTAGACATTGTTGGCATTCTTGCTTTTTGTATAAAAAAATTGGCTATGAAGCACACAGTTACATAGAATGCACATTCACGTTTAGAAAGAGTTCGAATGCATCAATCCGAGCTTGCTGTATGTAATCATCAGCTCCCATTTTCTGGTCGTGTGCCGCCGCCGCCGCCGCTGCTGCTGTCGCTGTCGGACGTTTCAGCGTCGGTAATTTTGGCTGCTGATGGTCGGAGCTGGCGGTGACGGCCTCGTCCGACGGACCGGACTGGTGAATTAATTCGCGAGTAATTAGCCGTCGTTGGTCCCCCTCCCTTCCCGTCTCCCCTCCCCTCCCCTCCCCTCCCCTCCCCTCCCCTCCCCTCCCCTCCCCTCCCCTCCCCTCCCCTCCCCTCCCCTCCCCTCCCCTCCCCTCCCCTCCCCTCCCCTCCCCTCCCCTCCCCTCCCCTCCCCTCCCCTCCCCTCCCCTCCCCTCCCCTCCCCTCCCCTCGCTCCGACGAAATCCCGTCTCGTTCCGTCTCCGGCTCCGGCTTCTTTGAGCCTCCGAGGTTCTGGCGAGATTCCGGGAGACTCTCCTGCAAGACGGCAAGCTAGATTCCGGGAAATTCCGGCGGAGGCTCCGGGGATTGCCAGGCGGTGTCTTAAGCGGCACGTTTGCTGTCGGAGGATTTCTGGCTGTTGCGTTGGTGGCGGAGCGGGCCGGAATTTAGAGCGCTGGGACCGAGGCTCCGGCAGGAACGGATGGCGAATTTAGGCAGCCGACTGCGGCGGTCGGAGAAGGAAGATACGGCCTTCCTGAATAATGAACAAACCGGTGTTTTGATACCGATGTTGAGTACCCACATGCAGAAGGATATTTCCATACGGTCTTCACTCATGTCTCGTGCAAATTCGCTTTCGTCGGCCCTTTCATAATTATAAAACCAAAGGGGTTCCTCGGACGGATCGAAAATGTTCTTGGATTTGTATGTTGTTTTTAAGTATTTTCACTTGACAATGTTGCTCTTCTATGGCTGCTGGCTTAGGTGGCCGTGCGAAACTGCGCATTCAGTCGACTGCTCTGCAAACCAATATAGTATAGTAATCATTACCTTAACCACATACAATTTGGTGCCTTTTATATCTTCAGTGAGGCGCCATACACGACGCTCTTGTGTTATGCAGTTCTGTGAAGCCAATCAAGTGAGCATACAGCTCAGTTTTCCCGGCTTCGTTCTGCTGGTGATTTTCTCAGGAAGGCTTCGAAGCTGATATAAAGGCTCTTTTGTGCCGGCTTTGATGTTCAGAAATCATCCGGAAATTGTCTACGGCGTTTCGCTTAAAGATGCGTCGCCATTTTTCGTGGAGAATTCCTGCGTCGTCCCAAGCGTCCATGGAGTTTTCACTCGGAAGCAACACTCTTGTGAGAACAACTTCGCAAATCTGGCGTTGTCGGCACCGGTGTAAAAGAGAGCGATGCAAGTTGGCTGCTTCCACTTATGATATTGGCGGTTTCTAAATTAACTTGTTTCGGAAGCAGAAAACAGTTGTGTAACAGGCAACCGAGCTGCAGATTTACTAACCTTTCATAACGTTGATGCAAAACAATGTAATGTTGCTTGCCGATCCCCATTATAATTCCATCTGAGTCACTGCGGCTGTTTAGCGGCACATTTGTTAACACTGGCGCATCGAACTGCGGCTGAATCCAGTTTGGTCTGATTAAATACCTCCGGGCGCGTCCGATTCATTAAACCCCGGACCACATGAATATGTATGCGGCGGCCGCCCTGATAAACCTAACCCGGCCATAATTCAGCGCCAGTTGGTCGACGCAGACACAACGAGCGGCAGAGCGCTCCGCTGGCTGGATCGACGGGAACCTGGGGCAGCTCGGCCAGCGAGGAAGATGTCGCGGCCTGGTCTGCTGAGATACTGTCCCAACACAGTCACCACATTTCTCATGAACCTCGGTACAGGCAGGACAGCAGATCCGTGTGCTCCAGCTCCTAATTGTGTGGTCGACGTCGTCACCTTCGCACGGTGGCATACAGTGTCCGTCAACGCCGCAAATAGTTCAAAGCCGTCTATCGATTTAATTTACTCCGAGTCGGGCGAGTACCGACCAGTATGGTTTCCAAGTCGCTTCAAGGCGTCTCGTCTGCCACCATGCAATATTGATAAATCATCTCATGCAATATGTAATCATCCTCCCCTGAATGATTGTGTCGTACCAGCCATTTGTCTCCACCTCGCGTCATTTGGCCTGTCTGTAGAACACGGAGTCTGGCAGCGGTGATTTCATCAGACCCCATCAGTCAAGTTTGCAATAACGGCCGCCGCCGCCACAGCTTGAGGACATCGAGGACGCTGCAAGCCGCTGCTTATTTTCCTGTGCCTGATTGTGTTCTCCCCATATAGAACCAGACATTGTCTGGCGCCGAGTCCGCCGTGCTAGACGCAGTTCCATGCTGCCTTAATATTCGTGCTACTCCGCTGCGCACAAGACATATTGTACTCGTAGCCGTTATGCAGTGTCATTGTCATTTTCTGTCGCCAGAGTTTCACGGCCTGAGGCCAATTTCACAAAGCAAAAAGTTTGTAATTACAAAGAATTTCTTTGTTATTACAAATAATTTTTACACATGTTTGTGGTTTGGATTTCACAAAACCCAGGGGCAGTAAATCTCAATTTACTATTTATAAACTAGTTTACAAAGATATTGTTTGTAAAAATGTTTGCACATGTTCTATTTCTCAAAGGTTGACGGAAGTGAGGAAATGTTTGCAATTACAAACTTGTAATTACAGTGGGTCAAGGGTTCTGAATTTCAGAAACTGCATTGATAGTTGACGTTGTTTGACTGTTCAGGTTATTTTCTTGGTGAGGTTGTTACGTTGTTGCCGAGGTTGTTAGGGTAATGGTTTAGTTATACATAGGTATAGCTGCAAAAAAAAGTTATTTCCCGAGAGATTCGAACAGGGATCTCCAGTTTTGAAGTCCAGCCACAGTGCACCTTACCGATTGCGCTATGACGTGAGCCCCTCACGTCATAGCGCCGCGAATCCGCGCGGAGAAACCGCATGGCGATAGAATTGCAGCGGTCAACGATGTCTTGTGCAATGTGCAGTGAACCAAATCAAATCCCTTTACGACGTAGGAAATCGGCTAGGTTAGGTGAACAAATGGGCGAGAAATACAACGATCTTTCTTTTGAGAGTAGTTTTGTTGTTATGCTCCGCCAGCAGGTGAATGGCCAAATTCTGTTTACTCTAATTGCTTACCAAGATGTATTTTTACGATCAGAGTTTGCATTCTGATGGAATGTTAATTACAATATAATTTTTCCTCTAACTAATTTTATTTTGAATTAAAAAAATTAACCACAATGTAAATATTTGTTAAATCAATTTGTTAACAATCAAATTATTTGTCATTAGCATCAAGTTTAATACAAACGTTCTTGATTTCAAGGTTTTTGCTGTACTAACATTTGTGTTTACAATTTTCTTCACAATCGGTAATTCAGAGGTGGTGAATGTTTGTGAAATGGCTTTATGTGAGGTTTGCAATATTTTCTTGCGTTTGTAATCCCAAACAGGTGTAATTACTAACTTCTTTGTGAAATTGGCCTCTGATTGCTCCTGTCTTAGCCAGGCGCTGGTCTCTCAGTCTAATTAAAATAATGGCATCCAATGAACGATTGGTGCTGGTGGCGGGAGACGCAGCGACTACGTGAATTGTAAACAAGTTGTACAAAATGATCATTTGTGCTAATAATATATTATTTTAATCAAAAGAAAAGCCGAACAATTCTAACTCGTTTCGATTAACAAATCAACATCAGATAATGATGAAAACATCACCGTTTTTGCGTCAAAAACCAAGAACACTGTCACGAGTCAAACACTTCAACACGTCCTCTAGTGGGAACATTTCATCGCTTACGTACTAAAACACTGTCGATCTCTATATTACTATTGGAGTAAAGTGCGTGTGTATGTATGTATGTACATATGTGGCCATTTTGAGGTTTTGTTCTTTGCTCAGCTGTGCAGCCTAAACTATTGCGAGCAGATGGATGAAATTTTTACACGATCCAGGTGACATTTCGACGACGTGCTGTGTCAAGAAACGGGCTCGCCAGGGTGCATAATGAGCGCGTGGCACGAGCTGCAAAAATGGTTATTTCTCCATTGGTTTAACATGTATAAATATCGGAGCGAAATGTGTGAAAAATGCAAAAAATCGCGAAACATGATGCAATCCCAGGACGATATCTCGGAGACTATGCGTCTGATCGGCATGCAACAAACACATACGTGTAGATAAATTAACGGGCTAGCGTATGCAATGTGGTTCAGCGAGCGGCGCGTGGCGCGTGCAAAGTTAATGGCTACACAGACGCAAATCACGGTTTTATGACGTGCTTCGCGATTTAATTTAGTGCTCCGAATCTATGGGACGTGACGCGATGACACAAACGTAATTTTGCAGACGAAGGTACCGGCTTTATTATGCATGAAAACCGAAGCTTTGGTTAAATATTTAATAGCTTAATTCGGCCTGGAATATATAAATTGACCATTTTAGAATATGTATTTCATCACACCGCTATACCGTCAATAACGGAGGGCGGTACACAATACAAAAATATACAGCTGCAAAGCGCAATAAATTCTGTCCAATAACCACCCAAAATGTATTCATATTGACACACATTAAGGTTATAATGACAGTGTTAATATAACGCTCTCGGCCCTTATTTTATTCGGCGTAATAAAACATTACATCGAGCTATTTAGTCATCGAAGCAATTTGCGTCGGCAAAATCTTGCCATGGTGAAAAGCAAGCTAAGCAAAAAACGAACTTCCGTCGGCGGATACCAAATTGATGCATATTTAAAATCCGAACTCTTTATTGTAAAGCCTACACGAGATTGGTGATGTTCGGAACGAGTAAGGTACGGGAACGGGTTACGGGAACGGGTTACGGGAACGGGCTACGGGATTCGGAATACAGGATTCAGGAACGGGATACGGGGTTCACGAACGGAATACGGGAACGGGCTACGGGAACTTGGTTACCTTCGCATTGCGGAGCAAGCGGGCCACACTTGTGCATTACTATACTGACATACGCTGTCATACACGTTTACTCTGCAAATCATACACTGCTAAGTCATCTCTCGTACAAAGGTACAACAAGGTAAGACAACCGATAGAAAACTATCATTCACCGTAACGTATACGAGTCATGTTGAAAGTAGCTAACAGAGGATTTGTGGTTACCGTATTTATACCGACTCAATTGACCCGTAAACTATTAAAGCTTCCTAAAAGTCGAGAGAAAAACAAACAAACGGGAAGCTAAATCACATGTTTAGTAAGGCACCAAGACATAAGGCAATTTAGTGTTCATAGTAGGGTTGCTTTCTCGAATATAAACAGATTCAGCTATGCGCAGGTCGGCTTCATGTTCTTTAGTGGCGAGGATATCTATGTAAAAGTTGCTATTTATTTCTTTATTGTCCCTATTCGTATGCTGTTCTAGGGTGTGGTCCCCCAGACCAGTGTCAGGTTTCCGAAGACGAGCGTCACCCAGATGCTCATTAAATCGGACCCTAATGGGACGTCTAGACTGCCCTATATATGTGGCTTGTATTCATATACTTCTACACGCCAGACAAGTGATTTTGTAAATCGCCATGCGTGTAGTGCAAACTCCTTTCAGTCCATTTTAATACGTATGACAGTGTTTATGTCCAGCGGGGCAGGGTGGGGGAGTAAGACCTGAAGACTTCAGAACCTTGTGACTTCAGCTCTTACTCCCCCACCCTGCCCCGCTGGACATAAACACTGTCATACGTGTGAAAATGGACTGAAAGGAGTTTGCACTACACGCATGGTGATTTACAAAATCACTTGTCTGGCGTGTAGAAGTATAGGAATACAAGCCATCTATATAGGGTAGTCTAGACGTCCCATTAGGGTCCGATTTAATGAGCATCTGGGTGACGCTCGTCTTCGGAAACCTGACACTGGTCTGGGGGACCACACCCTAGAACAGCATACGAATATGGACAATACAGAAATAAATAGCAACTTTTACATAGATATCCTCACCACTAAAGAACATGAAGCCGACCTGCGCATAGCTGAATCTGTTTATATTAGAGAAAGCAACCCTACTATGAACACTAAATTGCCTTATGTCTTGGTGCCTTACTAAACATGTGATTTAGCTTCCCGTTTTTTTTTTCTCTCGACTTTTAGGAAGCTTTAATAGTTTACGGCTCAATTGAGTCGGTATAAATATTGTAACCAAAAATCCTCTGTTAGCTACTTTCAACATGACTCGTATACGTTACGGTGAATGATTATTATCTATCGATTGTCTTACCTTGTTGTGCCTTTGTACGAGAGATGACTTGGCAGTGTATGATTTGCAGAGTAAACGGTTATGACAGCGTATGTCAGTATAGTAATGCATCGACAGTGTTTTAGTATGTAAGCGATGAAATGTTCCCACTAGAGGACGTGTTGAAGTTTTTGACTCATGACAGTGTTCTTGGTTTTTGACGCAAAAACGGTGATGTTTTCATCATTCTCTGATGTTGATTTGTTAATCGAAACGCGTTAGCCATGCGTGTAGTGGACCATAGACCGGGTCTTATTTTTTTCGGTTTTTCTTTTGATTAAAATAATATATTATTAGCACAAATGATCATTTTGTACAACTTTTTTTTACAATGAACAAGTTGCTAAACTCTTATCAACTCTTATCAGACTACGTAAATGCCGGTTTTTAATAGTTGAGCTACTCTTAGCTAGAGAAGCCTGGCGTATCTCCGCTCCGCAGCTGAGAACCATGACATATCTCCGCTCCGCAGCTGAGAACCATGACGTATCTCCGCTCCGCAGCTGAGAACCATGACGTATCTCCGCTCCGCAGCTGAGAACCATGACGTGTCTCCGCTCCGCAGCTGAGAACCATGACGTGTCTCCGCCCCGCAGCTGGACAACTCTGGCGTGTGTCCGCGGTGCCGCGGCCCGCTGACCCTGCTGAGAACCCTAACATGTCTCCGCCCCGCAGCTGGACAACTCTGGCGTGTGTCCGCGGTGCCGCGGCCGGCTGACCCTGCTGAGAACCCTAACATGTCTCCGCCCCGCAGCTGGACAACTCTGGCGTGTGTCCGCGGTGCCGCGGCCGGCTGACCCTGCTGGATGAGACTGGAGCGGCCGTCTGGTCCACCGCCGCCGACCGCACCCGGCTCCACTCGGTACACCAGTTCAGCCACCGTAACCACAGCGGCGTGATATACAAACTGTGGCAGTACCCAACTGCAGAGGAACAGGGTGAGTTGCGCTGTTCTGTTGTTTTTACAGCATGTGAAGTTTGATGTTGCAGGAACAGTGTGTCACGCATCACGATAGTTAAATTTGCACATTAATTCTCTTCTGTCGCTCGCCTATGTTTAGACCCAATGATAAGCAGTAAGGCTATTTTTTGTTCATAATCCAACGCCATTATGCAATTACGAAACGTTCCCTTGGCTGCGAATCATAACATGGATGGCCAGAAACACTGTGGCTGTTGTCCTTAGCTCGTTACGATGATTAGGTATAGAAATAAGACTCACCAGTTAGTCATCGACCCTAAATGACGCACAATTACTGTCAACAAACGGTTAGCCAAACTACCGTAGTGGGAACATTAGCGAGCGAACCTAGCCTTGTGTGGTATACACGTACATACATTGGTATATACTGACCATCAGTATGCCAACATCAGTTCTCCGCTGTCGGGTCCAGGTCAGGTCAGATTATTTAGGCTCAGTTACCGTTTATGAACCCGTGCTGTGATCCGAACTGTTCATTTAACAGCTGCCAGCAGTCGGAGCATATCAACGCTGTACAGCTTTCACATCCGGGGAAGAATATAATGCCACAATCTGATACCGATATCTCCGATTACAAAGCGCATACATAAGGGCGATGTCCAGTTCAGAAAAAATGGCAGCCTACTGATGGTGCCGCTGACTTGATGCATAGGATTATTATTGCTCATCCATGCTGTGAAGCAACATACAGAAGGCCTTTTTCGGTTTCGATGACCTCCGCGCATGTGCCTTCGAAGTTGGAAATAAATAGTTATAAAGCACCTTCTGAAGGTCTCTTCTACATTTTGTTTTAGTCCGAACCTTTTGCATGGATGGATTTCCGAGGCCAGGCCCCGCGCTAAGCTGGGCTTGTTGCGCAGGCCCTGATCCCTACCATCTGATCGGGCAATTCCTGGTGGCCGGCAGAATTTAGAAGCGAAAGTTGAACGTGCCCGATACACCTGGACACGGCCCGCCCCAACCTCTGACGTCACCTGACCTTGAGTGTGACCGCTGCCACCGGCCGCAGGCCATCCCAGTCATGCGCAAATAGCGAGCGCCGAAGCGACTCGAGCCCCGGCTGCCACTGCCGGGAAAAGTCAGAAGCCCAGCGCTCTCCCACTGAGCTACATGAATCCAAAAACCTTCAATTTTCCCACGCCAAACCTGTGTTTCTGCTTGCCATTGTGCGCCACCTCTGCACTGGCCCAGCAGTCAGTCGACTGCTACAGCGCCGCCGCTCCAGGCTCGGTCCAGGCTATAACGATTCATCACAGACGCTGCCCTGGGCGGCGGGGCGGGGGCGGGGGCGGATCGGCGGGTCTTCAGAAGCGCCTCCGGCCCCGCTCCGTCTCCATCAGCGGCGCCGGGGCGGGGGCGGGGGCGGTGTCACCCCTCAGCAGCAGCCATTACCCCTGCCTGGGCTGATCGTCACATTAGCACGACCTCTGCCGCTGCTGCCGGATTCTGCCGGATGCCAGGCGGCGGCAGGGGTGGAGTCAAAATACACAAACTGGCTACACGATCACAGAAACCTTTGAACTCATATTTGAAAACCGCACGTTTAACGCGTTCATTTGTTGAGAAACGCACGCTCGAGGTTTTTCTGTGATAAATACTTCATGTGTACCGTCTCCGAAATATAGAATCAAAGGTATCCGCATTCGCTTGACGAGTTTTCGCCGTTTTGTTAACCTCTGTTCAGCGACCCAATTGAGCGGGCACAGCCTAGGTCACTGGCGTGCAGTGGCAGAAGGCCGTACACGACCTAGGCGCGTCTGCTGGAGGTTAATGGCCTGTTGAGAGGACGTTCGGCACGGGGTGTGTTCGGTAGCGTTTGCTGCCGGTGGGAGAGAGTCGGAGTGGCGGTTACTGGGTTTGTCGGGGTTTCATAACACTTCTCGTCAGCCATATTTGGTGCGCTGCCGATTTATTTTTTCTTCTCTCGCGGCGTTATTGTTTGAGTTAGGTTGGGTTCGTGAGCGTATTGGCAGTTGGCAGAGTTGGCAGGAGGTGGATCGTTACGACTACAAATAGCAGGAATCGCCAGTAGTCTGGTTTTCACATGGCAAAAATCCGATCAAGTGTGTTATAAATGCTTTCTGAGAAGTGCACATATCATTGCTACATGCAATACCACGCTACGTAAATGGCGATATAAATTTATCCATACCAGTTTGATTTTCACCTCTTCATAAGTTATGTATAGTGTATACGCGCACTAAGAACTATTAGACAGCTTATATTTTCATCCTTATGACGATCCTTTTCCACACTAGCGGATCCAGGGGGGGGGGGGGCGGCAATAGAAATCCCCCCCACAACAACAAAATCCGCTGAAACTGGCGATGAAAAATGGGTACTGACTGCGAAAAATAACTTCTTGTGAAAGAAATAAAAAGTTATTTTTTTGCCTCGTTCGTGTTTCCTCTATTCTGTAGCATTTTGGTAGCAGTAGGTAAAGTGGCGCGTCTGGCGCTATTTTTCATCTGGAGCGATTCACAACCAACGTAAGTTATAATTTTACACGCAGCGTCGCAGCCTTTGGTCTCGACTGCTGAGGAGCGCGTGAGGGGATTTCCATGTATAGGTACCTATGTTGTGTGGAATAGGTCTACTAGTAGGTATTAAGTAGGGTAAATGGGTTCAGTAAATATATATATATATATATATATATATATATATATATATATATATATATATATATATATATATATATATATATATATATATATATATATATATATATATATATATATATATATATATATATATATATATATATATATATATATATATATATATATATATATATATATATATATATATATATATATATATATATATATATATATATATATATATATATATATATATATATATATATATATATATATATATATATATATATATATATATATATATATATATATATATATATATATATATATATATATATATATATATATATATATATATATATATATATATATATATATATATATATATATATATATATATATATATATATATATATATATATATATATATATATATATATATATATATATATATATATATATATATATATATATATATATATATATATATATATATATATATATATATATATATATATATATATATATATATATATATTTGTAGCTATGGATTGATTTTCATTAATTTCCAGATA
Source organism: Chirona hameri (assembly GCA_036785665.1). Classification (NCBI taxonomy): domain Eukaryota; kingdom Metazoa; phylum Arthropoda; class Thecostraca; order Balanomorpha; family Balanidae; genus Chirona; species Chirona hameri. Next base: position 43,269 of record JAXIVJ010010432.1, read on the forward strand.
TGTACCGAGCAGGTATGCAATAAACAATTATTATTATCAAGGGCGTAGCCGTAGGGGTGGGGGTGGGGGGGGGGGGGCACCGTCCCCCCGGTCGTCAGACTGGGGGGATTGCCCCCCTCCCCCAGTTTTGGAGACATAGATCCATGCTTTGTTCGGAAATATTGGGGGTCTCAATATTATACAAAAGCATTAGGAAAAAAGTATCAGTGCAATGGAAGAATTGAAGGGATCAGGACAATATTTTTACTTTTCTGGAGTGACAGGAATTTAAATGAAATTTCGGTAGCAGAAAACGGACATATTATGGCGCTAATAATGTGCACTACTTGTTGTTTAGACACAATGTGCTTGCTGAAAGGAAACACCGGCAGATAGTTTTATGACATTAACTTTTTGTGCGCAAGAGGACGAGGCAAAGAAATAAGCTTCTGAAAACCATGGCTACGGTCATACGCACAGTTTCCCCCTAGTTGACGGAAGACCTCGCTCCGCCCGGTAATCAAACTGTTTATGCCGGGTCCTGGCCTCGGAAATCTATCCATTCAAAAGCTTCAGACTAAATTTATCAAACAAAATATGCAAGCAATTGTGTTCAAGTTCTGCCCAAATGCGTTCGAAGTTTACAAACCGAGATAGTTTTCGGATACCTACTTCATCCATTACTCCAAGTACATGAGCTACTTCATCCGTATCCGTTTCGGCCAGCCGTCACACACGACTACCCCCCCACACACCGAGCTGCAGCGGCAGTCACCGGTTCCGGGGCGATCCGTCCTCCTGGTACAGTTACGGGCACCCCGAGTCGGTCAGCATGCAGAACATCCGGGGCGATCCGTTCTCCTGGTACAGTTAAGGGCACCCCGGGTCGGTCAGCATGCAGAACAGTGCGATGCGCTGAGCTTATGAAGAAAATAGAAAAAACGCCTGTGACGTTGCCTTGTATCACACCACCGACCTTCTAAATATCTATCAAACCCTGACCCTGACCCCCATGACCACTGAGCCAGTGTCTCCCGAAAGCAGCATCAAAAAGCCAGTCCAGTGGCAGCCGGGTGGCGCATATAATTTATGATATTCACGGCATATTAAGAATAATTAGAAATGCACTCAATCATGGATCGACGGAAAATTTGCATAAGATAGTGCGACCCTACATCCCACTAACATGCCAAATTTCGCGGTTGTGACTGCAAGGTGCGCGGAGTTATTAAGTAATCGGGTGACATCCGAACGGACAGACGGACACCAAGGTGGCTGCCACTTCTTATAATTAGTATGAAATAGCTCTCTATGTAACACGAACAACTGTGATATATATATATATCCCAAACAGCGATGAGCGAATCCCCTGATATCGAATATAAAATCGTTTGAACAATCTACTATGCAAATTCCGAAGAATTATCGTTTTCACCATCTCCTGTTAAGTTTTAAATAGAAACAAATAAAGCTACTAGATTCACCAAAAAAAAATATTTCCTAAGTAAAAATTACAAGGTAAAACTGATTTTCTTCACATTGTCGCGAACCGTACTGATGGTTCATTCGGCACTTCGTCTCAACCCCTCCCCCCCCACACACACTAAAAAATACGTGGCGACTCCCCTGATTATTAATATTTCTGCAGTGGTAACTTGTAGCTCTACACTGCAGAACACTGGCGGATCAGGGTGTGTTGTGTGTGTGTGTGTGTGGGGTGGGGTGGGGTGGGGTGGGGGTGGGGTGGGGTGGGGTGGGGTGGGGTGGGGTGGGGGGTGGGGGTGGGTGGGGTGGGGTGGGGTGGGGTGGGGGTGGGGTGGGGTGGGGTGGGGGGGGGGGCATTCAATACAAGTATGCCCCCCCCTCGCGCGCGTTCCTGCATTGGCTGTTAGAAGTGATAATTGGGGGAAAACTATCCCCCCTTCACGGTCAACAACTCTTTCGCGATGTGGACCCGGCGCCCTCCCCCCCCCCCCTCCCCCCCCCCCCCTCCCCCGGTCAACGACTGTTTGCGCTGACGACGCCGACCCCCCCCCCCCGCCCAACGGACTCTTCGCGCAGACCCCGACGCCCCTCCCCCCCCCCCCCGGTCCGACAACTTTTCGCTGATGAAACGGAGCAAAATGTTAGCCCCCCCCTCATCTCGAACCGATAACTGTGGTAGCCCCGCCCCCAAATTCAAACCCTGGATCCGCCAATACTTTTCCATACTACTTACCCTGCGTGTCAGCTCAATCTCACGATCCTCACGCAGCCGTCGCAGCCGTCGCAGCCGTCGCAGCCGTCGGTCTCACGCGGCCGTCGCAGCCGTCACAGCCGTCGGTCTCACGCGTCCGTCGCAGCCGTCACAGCCGTCGGTCTCACGCGGCCGTCGCAGCCGTCGCAGCCGTCGTCTCCACGCAGCCGTGAGCAGAAAAGCGTCGCTTAGCTCGGTCGTGAGTCGCCGGCTCATGCCGGGAACAGCCGCGGCATGACTTTACCGGAGCTGTTTTGCCGCGGTCGTGAGTCGCCGGCTCATGCCGGGACGCCGCGGCATGACTTTACCGGAGCTGTTTTGCCGCGGGCGGCGCTCTCTGTGTGTATCCGTGGATCGGACGAGGGACGGCTGCGTCGGATGGAATCAATACAGCAGCGGCGGCAGCGACAGGGTACCGGCGGCCACTGCAGGGCCTCTCTGTACCCCCTCTCGGCTCTCCCACCCAGTCTTCTCAGCAACATCCGGGACACAGGAGCGGTCGGATGGGAGATACTGCCACCCTGAGCTCCACTCTTGAGCCTGCTGACGCATATCCTCAGGACTTGAGGGCGTTGCAAAGGCAGGGGCGGAACTTTATATCTCTTTGGGAGGCCCCCTTCAATGCTGAGCTAGCCCCCCCCCCCCCCCAATGGTGTTTCGGCCCCCTGCCAATGGTTTTTCAAAATTTGTGCCCTTCCAAAATGTCGAGGACTACTCGTACAGATTGTTCTGTTTGAATTTTGCGTCTATCATTACATCAAGATCAAGATGTGATTCCATCTTAGAAGTATTTAATCTTAGAAGTATACGAGCATTGGGATTCCATCTGAGACTGCTTTTTCGATTATGTTATAATGGATAAGTTGGTAGTTGTATTTGTATTTGTATTTGTATTTGACGTTGGGCCCCATCCACGCCGAAGCGGGCTATTCCGGGGCCACATAAAAGCATGGACAACACGAGTGATACACTAATGCGAATAGAAGGGAACACAGTTTCACTACAGCACATACTCCCATACAGCACTCTCACAATACATTACATCACATACACTGCAATACTCTCACACACACATTACATCATATACATCAGGCTACTGCGGTTGAGGCGTGTCTGTATCTCTCTTTTGAATGCGGGCATGGCTGAGTGACGTATCGCTAGAGGCAGCTCATTGCAATTTTGCACAACATGATATAGAAGCGGCGCTTGCAGCCTCTCTGTCTTCACGCGTGGAAGGGCCAGGCCAGGAGTTCTGTCGCGTGGAGCGGGAGCAGAGATCAGAATTGACATGAAGCTGGGAAGCAGGAGTCTGTGGTTCCCTCCCCGGTGTTTCGAATTTGTGTAGTAGATTTAGGGAGTGCTGTCTGTATAACTGCTGGGCAGTGGGCCAGCCAAGCTCAGCTTGCACGTCAGAGATGTGATCAAATTTACGTTTACCAGATATGACTCGAAGGCAAAATTTATAATTGTGTCAAGGAGGTGTATCTTCCTTGCGAGCCATTGCCAAATACTGCTAAACAGTACCGAACGTGTGAAACGACCAAGGCATTTACAAGCAGTGGCAACAGTTCGCTGGGATGTTGTGCCGCACGGTGCGATAGTCCAATGAGGATACCACTACATTTTTTTACCAGGGAAGACACGTGTGAGTCCCATGTGAAGTGCTTATCAAACAGAACACCTAAATTTGTGACGTATGGGCTCTCTTGTACTATGTCTTGGCGGAA
>JAXIVJ010010433.1:0-15000 GCA_036785665.1 Chirona hameri
GTGCACATCACTGGTGCACACGATCACTGGTGCACACCACTGGTACACACCACTGGTGCAGCCCACTGGTGCACATCACTGTTGCACACCACTGTACATCCCACTGGTGCACACAATACCACAGAGTGCGCGAATCGCGGATGCTTGGTTAGAGCGAGACCCATCACGTACAGATCAGTTACGTCAGATCAGTGACGTCAGATCAGTGACGTCAGTGTGATCAGTGTTATGCAGTCACAACACTGCATAACACTGATCACATTTGTGACGTCATTTGGCGCTCTGCCAGGTTTGCTGACGTCAATAAAGCCCCGTTAAGTCATCTAGCAGCCTATGACGTCATCTAGCAGCCTGTGGCGTCATCTAGCGCCCTATGACGTCCGCGTGGCTGGCTGTTGACAACACATAAGACGGAGCGACAGATCAACCGATCTGGACCGCGCACGACGTCAATTTGCACTAGTTCCCTCTCACTGCGCATGCGCGCGTCACGGAAATACGTTTCCTGGCACGGTGCCAGCACGGGTAGTTCGGTACTGCTGGTGCTGCAACATCAGCTGACTGGACTGCTGAAACGGCAGCTGCTGCTGGGGATGCTGGTGTCCCTGCTGTTGCTGTAGCAGCTGCTGCTGCTGATGATGATGATGCGGGAGATACTGTTGCAAACCTCCAGCGGTCTGCAGCGGCGGACTCCACCCGCCGGCGTCGGCTACCATCTTGTCCTCCATCGCCTGCAGGCTGGGTCCCAGTTCTGCCAGCAGCCAATCTGTATCACACATCGGAGGCCGGGGTCACGGATCGGAGGCCGGGGTCACGGATTGGCGGCCGGGGTCACGGATTGGCGGCCGGGGTCACGGATCGGTGACCGGGGTCATATATCGGCGGCCGGGGTCACGGATCGGCGGCCGGGGTCACGGATCGGAGGCCGGGGTCACGGATCGGCGGCCGGGGTCACACATCGGCGGCCGGGGTCACGGATTGGCGGCCGGGGTCACGGATCGGTGACCGGGGTCATATATCGGTGGCCGGGGTCACGGATCGGCGGCCGGGGTCACGGATCGGAGGCCGGGGTCACGGATCGGCGGCCGGGGTCACACATCGGCGGCCGGGGTCACAGATCGGCGGCCGGGGTCACGGATCGGAGGCCGGGGTCACGGATTGGCGGCCGGGGTCGCGGATCGGTGACCGGGGTCATATATCGGCGGCCGGGGTCACGGATCGGCGGCCGGGGTCACGGATCGGAGGCCGGGGTCACGGATCGGTGGCCGGGGTCACACATCGGCGGCCGGGGTTACACATCGGCGGCCGGGGTCACGGATCGGCGGCCGGGGTCACGGATCGGCGACCGGGGTCACACATGGGCGACCGGGGTCATACATGGGCGACCGAGGTCACATATGGGCGGCCGAGGTCACACATGGGCGACCGAGGTCATACATGGGCGACCGAGGTCACACATGGGCGACCGGGGTCACACATGGGCCGCCGGGGTCACACATGGGCGACCGAGGTCATACATGGGCGACCGGGGTCATACATGGGCGACCGGGGTCATACATGGGCGACCGAGGTCATACATGGGCGACCGGGGTCACACATGGGCGACCGAGGTCACACATGGGCGACCGGGGTCACACATGGGCGACCGTGGTCATACATGGGCGACCAAGGTCATACATGGGCGACCGGGGTCACACATGGGCGACCGGGGTCACACATAGGCGACCGGGGTCACATATGGGCGACCGGGGTCACACATGGGCGACCGGGGTCACACATGGGCGACCGGGGTCACACACTGGCGGCCGGGGTCACACATGGGCGACCAGGGTCACACATGGGCGACCGAGGTCACACATGGGCGACCGAGGTCACACATGTACGACCGGAGTTACACATAGGCGACCGAGGTCACACATGGGCGACCGAGGTCACACATGGGCGACTAAGGTCACACATGGGCGACCGAGGTCACAAATGGGCGACCGGGTCATACATGGGCGACCGGGGTCACACATGGGCGACCGGGGTCACACATGGACGACCGGGGTCACACATGGGCGACCGAGGTCACACATGGGCGACCGAGGTCACACATGGGCGACCGAGGTCACACATGGGCGACCGGGGTCATACATGGGCGACCGGGGTCACACATGGGCGACCGGGGTCACACACTGGCGACCGGGGTCATACATGGGCGACCGGGGTCATACATGGGCGACCGAGGTCACACATGGGCGACCGGGGTCACATATGGGCGACCGGGGTTACACGGTGCACCGGGCAGCCGTCTGTCTCACACAGGGTCTCAACTCTCAATACCAATACGGTGCGCCGAGCCGACACACCGATCACACGTGCATACAAACATGAACCAGCCCACACGGGCTAACAGCGGCGGCGGAAGCAGGGGGAGGGGAGGCTGCCGGTACAGACTGCCCCATCCTTGGATACCTTAAGCATTATTCTTATGGCTGTTACCTGGTAAGAATCAGATTACAAATGACAATTTACCCCCTAATCCCTGCAATTTACCCCCGCATCCCTGGAGAGCTTCCACCGCCCTTGAGTAACAGAAGGTAACTGCCGATCTCGCCAAAGCGATGGCGTGACTTCTAAACCGGTCACACAAACGGGTTTAGAAGGCACAGCGAGTTGAAATCAAATAACCTTGACTACAGAGACCAATTTAACAATCTAATAAACCTGAACATCGTGAATTTATTTGTTTAGAACGCACAGTCATTTTAAATTAAATAACCTTGGCTAAAACGAACAATTTATCGGTCTAATAAAACCTAAACATCATTAGATTCTTTGTTTATATATCATCGTCAGTGGCACAACCCTAATGTCCGTGAAGTAAGTGGCACAACCCTAGTATCCTAATGTCCGTGAAGTTAGCGACTTATTTAGCGCCGACCTCCGATTTATCTAAAAATGACATATGTGATCAATTAGACCACGAGGAACACGAATCTGATGTTTGTTTTTCTATAGCACGTGTCATTCAAGGTCAAAATAAAGGTCAAAGGACGGGAAACCGAAAAAGTGCCAGAAGTTACCGCTCGATTTTTAAAAACAAAAAACAAAATGTAGCTCAGGGCAAGTTCTAGCCGCACATTGACGCCACTGTCGGACCACGTGATGCCACTGTCGCTAAGACCAACCGTATGCTTGGCCTGCTCATTAGAAGCATGCAGATGTCCGCTGGCACACAACGAACGCGATTTGACCATGCCGCAGCCCTCGCCGCCTACAAGGCACACGTAAGATACGTACTGGAATGCGGTAGCGTAATCTGGTCCGGCGCTGCGGTCACCCAACGGTGTTGTAGGCTGGAGCGCCTACAACACCGTTTCCTGATGTGGCTGGGATCTAAAACCCAAGCACCGTGCCCACCACTTGACTATGTGTCATTGTTCGAGCTGTTTGGCTGCGCATCGGTCAGGTCGCGTTTCATTCGGTCCGATCTAATGTTCATGCGCTCAGTATTCAGTATTCTGGACTGGCCTGATATTGTGGCAATGTTCCCGCTGTCAGCACCAAGCCGACGCACGCGGCGCCCCGAGCTCTTCCATGTACCTCGTGGAAGAGTGGACTCTGTAAAGAGGGGCTGCTTGATTCGTCTCCCGCATCTCTTTAACTCACTCACACACAGCAGCCCTCAGACGGATTTATTTATGCCGTCTCGTACCCTTAGGTCTGACAGCGCGAAGTTCGCTGATGGTTAGGGTACATTCTTGAGTTAAGGTCGCTGCTGTGAGCCTAGATCACGTCCCGTGATCAGTCATTGGCTTTAAGTTATACTTGTCTATTTGAGGTTTTATGCCTGTATAAGCGCTATATTTATACGTTTATTTCTACTTTTACCGGCGCTTTTATGTATTTGTTTATTTTTAGGCTCTTGCCTGTATCAGCGCTTTATTTAAACGTGTTTGTTTTACTTTTACTGACGCTTTTAATCGCCTTTTATGTATTTATGCTATGCTGCTGTGTTTACTATACAGTATATTTTTGTGTTTTCTCTTATGTACCATGTTCACTCATGTAATTTGTAAATGTTTAAATTTACTGTTGCATGACTTCAACCGTAGGTGGGCCCTGTGCCTGTGGTTGTTTGCTCAATAAATACAAATACAAATGTATCGAAAACCAAACACATCAAGTTCCAACTTCAAGGTCAAAATCAAGGTCAAAGGACGGGGAACTGAAAAAGTGCCAGAAGCTACCGCTCGATTTTGATTTTTGTTTTACTCGAGAGTTTTTGTTTACTTATTTACTTATTTTGCACTTATTTTGTCGAGTTATTGACATTGGCATTACATAGAGCGTGAAAGGTGGCGCCTGAGTTACCATCCCAATGACGTCAACCGATGGCTGCGGGAGACGGTAATACAACGCTGATGGTTTTACTTTATTATAGGGCCTTTATACTTAAATAACGGGGTGGTGCCATCCTTATAACGGGCCATAGGTAAATAAATTGCTACCAAATGCTGCCAATGTGACGTCACTGGGATGGTAAAATCTGCTTTGTTACTAAGGAGTAGCGGTCACTAGCGTCTGATCCTGAAATCGGCAAATGAAGTTGGACCTTGATTAATTTGGTTTTCGATGTGCGGGGTTACATTTTTGCCCTGGGTTAACTTGCCCTGGGTTACATTTTTTTTAAATCACAATCGAGTGGTAACTTCTGGCACTTTTTCTGTTTCCCGTCCTTTGACCTTGATTTTGATCTTGAAGGTCACGTACTATAGACAAACAAACATCAGATTCGTGTTCCTCGTGGTCTAATTGATCACATATGTCATTTTTTAGAGAAATCGGAGGTCGGAGCTAAATAAGTCGCTAACTTCAAGGACATTGGATCCTACTCATTTCGCTTCGAGTACCAAAGCCCTGATAAGGTCCAATCTCAAATGCAATGGTACCCAGTGGCAGAACTACGGTTGGGAAAAATGGGCATCCCCCCCAAACCGCCTGAAATCGGCGCCAAAATTGACACATTCCCTGTTATAGAAGCAAATCTAAGCAACTTTTACTCAGAAAAGTTAGTTTTAAATCAGCTATCAATGCATAAGCAAGCGAAATCCGATGAGTTTTCAGAATTGTGTAAGACTTTTGGGAATCCCCCCCCCCCCACCCCAACCACCATTTCTGGATCCGCCAATGATGGTACCAGCAAGCACCTGCCGACAACTTACCGAGTATATCGTTCAGATCGAGCTCGGGCCGCGAGCAGTTGGCTGGGTCGCCACCAGGTGGCAATCGGAGGCAGTCGGCGGCGGTATGTGGCGATCGTGACGCGGCGGGGGGCCGGGATTGCCGCAGGTCGCCCCCGAACGCCCCGGTCAGCCCTGCGGCGCCGAACTGCTTCGAACCCCTGCGAGAAGCGCAGCATCAGCAATCAGAACCAGCGAGTGTAACACCAACAGCGATATGCAGTGCAATAGCAGTGTGAAGTATCGTAAATGACGCGCTAGAAGTAGTAAAGCGGTAAATGTAGTATAAATGACGTAGTAATGAAGTAGTAAATGACGTGCTAGACGTGCTAGACGTGACGTCCTAGACGACGAGTATAGTAAATGACGTGCTAGAAGGCCGTGTCGTAGCACAATTCACAAAAGTTCGGAACACCACTTAGCTTACAGCGATGCAACTCATTATACCGCCGCGGCGCATAGTGACACACCGTTGTTGCGCTTGGCAAAGCTTCCGGGCGGAGTGGTCCACGTAAAACTAACGCCGGCGCAGTGTGAAAGCAATAGGTATGCTGTACCGCAGTGCAGTGCAGCGATGCGGTGCAGCGTATCTAAGAGATGCTGCACCGCAATGCAGCAGTGTACTACGGTACAGTCTAACATCCAGTCCGGCTAACTGCACTGCTGATCAACGCTATCGGTAGCGCAATTCAATAGCTAGTGATGACTGTGAGGATGTCGAAGCGATATTCAGGAGAGGGAGATGGGACTGTAAATCATGAGCTAACACGAAGGTCAATCGAAAATGTCATCTGCGTCGTCATATAATGCATGATTGACCCCGTTTGAGGTTTGTCCCAACTGTTGAGCAGCTCACCATTGCGACCAGTGTGTCGGCACTGATCTGGGGGACGGGCTGCCGGCCTGCGCGCTGCACCCGAGATCGCCCTGGAACGCAGCCGCGCTGTACTGAGCGGCCGCTGACGGCGACCTACGCACGCTCTGAGCGCCGGCCGTGCTGAACTGGGCGCCCGAGGGCGGCGAGCTACGCATGCTCTGAGCGCCGGCTGTGCCGAACTGGGCGCCCGAGGGCGGCGAGCTACGCATGCTCTGAGCGCCGGCTGTGCCGAACTGGGCGCCCGAGGGCGGCGAGCTACGCATGCTCTGAGCGCCGGCTGTGCCGAACTGGGCGCCCGAGGGCGGCGAGCTACGCATGCTCTGAGCGCCGGCCGCGCCGAGCAGCCGCTCCTCGGCGCGGAAGCCGGGCGTTTGAGGACTGACGCCGGCCGCCAGCTGAGGACATTGAGGATTGGCGCCGACCATGGTGTGAGGATAATGAGGACTGGCGCCGGCTGAGGAGAGCGGAGGGGGAGGACAGTGGGCGGGCCAGCCGGCTCCGATGCCGGGGGCGGATGGCGCAGCGCAGCCGGCGCCGGAGGAGACGGCTGCTGCCGCGGCGGCCCAAGGCTCCGTCAGACTCCCCCGTCTGAAATCAGCACACAGATGGTCACGTTCGCAGCAGACACCAGCAGACAAAGTCGTACAGACAACTTCATGATGATGGAGCGAACTTTGTATCGCACAACACCCAGACATCCAACGCGTCTAGTTGAAGAACTTTTAACTAATTATTGGAGGTCAGGAGACTAGTCTGAAGTCTCTTGATCTCCACGCTCCTCAAGCTTTTCAAAGCTCAAAGCTAAAGGCTGGGACGTCCACCATAGTAACTCAAACGAGAACCAATATCTTGGGACCAACTATCTCAGTTATCATACTGGTGCGGTCGACTAGACTTTGCATTCCTTCTAGAACAATCGACTAGTCTTTGCATTCCTTCTAGAACAATCGACTAGTCTTTGCATTCCTTCTAGAACAATCGACTAGACTTTGCATTCCTTCTAGAACAATCGACTAGTCTTTGGATTCCTTCTAGAACAATCGACTATTCTTTGCATTCCTTCTAGAACAATCGACTAGTCTTTGCATTCCTTCTAGAACAGAACTGAACAGCCTTGAGCAGCCTTATGCAAGACAGGGCAAGAGATTCCGAGGGAGTCTGACATAATCATCCGAAATGCCTACATGTAAGATGATCATAAGTAGCCCGACAAGTGCCTTATAACTGCTTTTCATATTTTTTCTTCTTCTAGTTTTGATAAAGAAGTTCCGCTTTTCGACCGGACCGAAAATTTTCTGGCCTTTAACACGCACACTGGAGGGGGGGGGGCACTTTTGTGCCCCCCACGTTTTTCGTGAATAGCTCAAAAACGAAGCGGAGCAGGGCGGTGGTTTTTGCGCGAAATTACAGCCATCTTAATAGCAGATCGTTTGACGCAAAAAGAAAGAAAATCGGTTAGTAAATTTTTGAGTTATATGGATTTGAAATCCAAGATGGCTGCCAGAATCGAGGTCGGCGAAGAGATATCTTCGTTACCAACAGTCGGATCGGGATTATGCAAACGCTATTCGGTAGCCAATGTCCATGTTCATACCCGGACTTAACTTCGGAGACATTGCTGTGACCTGTGACGTCACAGAGGTCAAATTCCAAAAACTGTGACATTTGGCCAGATTTGACCTTCGGGATCTCGTTTGATCTTGAAGATATTGACTTACGGTCACGCAAATTTCAGCTAATGTAGATCATCATAGCACCTACCTACCCTGCAAGTTTGATCGTGCTAGCTCTCATACTTTCGGAGGTCTTAGGGGGGGGGGGCACTAAAGTGCCCCCCCTCCAGTTCGCATTAGCGGCATACCCCTCTCCAGTGCGCGTGTTAATCGTTCGGACGAACATAAAACCCAACACTTCACAACATTGCGGAGGTTGCAACGCTTGGTGATAAATGATATACCAAAGCGACCGTGGTAACTATTTTCGCATAGGCCCGGGAACAGGGTCAGGAGCGGCGCCACGGATTTTTTGCCAGGGGTGGCAAAATTTATTCAGTAGGTACGTATGTATCATCTACTGGTAAAAGTGCCACGGAAGTATAAAATGCATATAGACCTCGCGCCAAACAAGATTAAAACCCAACACATTTCGTCCTATTTGTGTTATTAATTAGCGGATATCTATTTTTGCAAGTTCTTCAAATATGTTTAGCACATATTATGTTGATACCGGAACCATACATTATTACTAGCACCACACGATTAATTCACTATGTAACGCGTTTTTCAGAAGGTAGACGATTTATAATTAGCAAATCATAGCTTCTGTAAGTGCCTATAATCTTGAAACTTAGTACGTTGAACATGAATTAGGAAAATAAACCGGTATGCAAGGCAAAGTTTGAATGTTGCGGTGGGTAGAGGTAAAATACCGAATAAAGTCGAAGTATTTCGTTATAATTTCGTAATTGATGTAAGCATACAAGATTATTAACACGCGCACTGCCAGTTCTTCGTTGATTTCCGCCATTGACTGGAGGTGGGGGGGGGGGGGGGCGTTTAATGCCCCCCCCCTGATTAATTTTCGCAATACTAATAGCGCTATCAACGTGAAACTTAGGGTACCTTCTTATACATCATTTTTACGTCTTGCGTGCAAAAATGAAGAAATTTCGCCGATTCTTTTTCCGGTTATAGCGAATTTAGTGACGTCACTACACACGAGTTTTACACCAAAATCAGCTAAACTTTGCCAGGCCGTACAAATGCCACATTTGAAGAAAAATGCAATCGAAAACCCCAAAAGATAGACAATTGCAAAGGCTACAAACTGGCTTTCTCGGATGTGCAATTTTTTTTAGTTTTTAACCCCCAAACTAAAAAAACTTTTTTTTGGGGGGAATATCACAAAATAATTTTTCTCTCTCAAATATTCAAAAACCTGACGACATGTCAGAGAACCATACATAGGCAACTACCATACCAAATTTCAAACTGATATCTCCATTTTTGACTGACATGACATCTAAAGTATGGTTAAAGTATGGTCATATTTTGAAAATGCGTTTTTAGGCTTTTATTTACTAGATACATCCAAATAAATGTCACCACTGTATTACTGAGACAAAACGGGTTTAGCAACATGCATTTTTTGTTTACATTTAACAATTACAAATTTTGACCTTCGGTGACCTGAACTTGACCTGAAATTGACATTTACTTCACGTAAATGAAGTCAGGTGGTAAAATAACTATCACTATCGAATTATACGTGGAACATAACTCATAAAACATGTGTTGCATGACTTTCGTAGATATTTTGAGCACAGTGACCTTTTGTGACTTGACCTTGACCCTGGCCAACAATCCCACTTTAGCTCATGCGGGATATGTATCATACCTTTAGCAGCACTGTGAGTGAAACTGGTCGCAATCGAAGGTTTTGGATAGAAAGTATGGCCCATAAACTCAATTACGCTGATGTTGACCTTTGACCTGACCATGACCTGACACTTGACCTCACTTTGACATTTTGGAGCATGCTTTAGATTCGTCTCATTGAGAGCTTTCGATCGCCGCCTTGCGCGTCTCGCTGCAATCATTGGTTCGGAAGATACCCAGGGGGAGGGCGTTTAACGCCCCACGCCCCCCCCCCCCCAGTCAATGACGTTCTGCTGAGACCCCAGTCAATGCCGGGTTAAGTCAAGTGACTCCACATCCAAAAAGTTTGCGGTCGTGCCACCGCCAAAGTGATTAACCAAATGGTTTGAAACCCACAGGACGTAATCAGGTGATAAGTACCTACAATTCGTGTATTTCGATTATTATATCGGTGACCTAAGGCCAGGTCGATTTCGTGACCTCCCCATTATAAGTCAATGGGGGAAAAATGAAAACACGTATAAATCCATAGGAAATGACTAAATTTGACCAGTTTTCACCCGATCCACGACTCCTGTGCCAAATGCAAATCCCTATGTCAAATGTCTTGTTTTTTAACCTCTACAAGGTCAACTCAGGTGACCTCCAGGTCACGTATGCTTTTTCATCAATAACTCTTTATCAAATCAAGGTAGAGCAATGTAATTTTCACCATTGTATTTGGATTGTTGAGACGAATCAAATGAATGAAGAGTTGACCTTGACCTGACCTCAAGTCATGCCAATTTTTGGATATGACCTAACTAGGTCACCCAAAATTTAATTTGATGCATCTCGACGAGACAGACACAATGGTGAATTATGTCTTACTCTATCATACGTTTGTCAAAAGTTATTCCTTAAAAAGAGTTCATCGATTTTTAGAATGTTTCATATTCAATGGTTTCTGCTGACCTAAATATTGACCTAAGGTCAATTTTGATGAGACCCATCACCTGTCTCTGTCCTTGTCCTGTCTTAGCGATATATAGACGGTTTTGTTAAGGACACCCATATATAGCCGAAATGTGACCTTCGATGATCTCTGGTGACCTCAATATTGACTTGACCTAAAAAATGGCCGGTATATTTTCGATAGAGCTTGTCTCCGGTTATCCAATGCCGTTTTCGATTATCGCTACGCCGTGTGGTTTTCGAGATCTAAGGAGGCGGCTACCCCCCCCCCCCCCCCGGCAGTTGGTGGTTTGCGCGAACCCCGGCAGTGTTCGGGTTGACATTAATTCAATTTATTTCGAAAATTAAAATATTAGGTGTCTGTCCTGCCCTGCCTCTCCCCTGTCCCACCTTCTGTGTTGTCCTTCCCCACCGCTGTCTTGCCCTGCCCTGCCCTGCCCTGCCCTGCCCTGCCCTGCCCTGCCCTGCCCTGCCCTGCCCTGCCCTGCCCTGCCCTGCCCTGCCCTGCCCTGCCCTGCCCTGCCCTGCCCTGCCCCGCCCCGCCCCGCCCCGCCCCGCCCCGCCCCGCCCCGCCCCGCCCCGCCCCGCCCCGCCCCGCCCCGCCCCGCCCCGCAATGCCCCGCCCAGGAGCACCGGCACAGCTGTTGCATTGGCGTTCTCTCGGTTAGATAAGTCAAGTTAGATTACCCGATACAGAGCGAAAGATGCGGTCAAATTGGCGAATATTATGGGCATGACTAGATAGTATAGTTTGCATAGCAATATAGGCTAACGTGACTACAATTTGCTTTGGTCGACGACGGAAACTGTTCCATATGTTCGCAGCGGCCGGAATCCACACATTTGGCAAAACAGCACCAGTACAATTTTGACAGTGTCCTAAATTTTGGGGGTGGCAATGCCTCCCCAGTGTCACGGCAGGGGTGGCAGTCTGCAACCCCGGCCTCTATGGTGACGCCGCCATTGAACAGGGTGGGCAGAGGGGGCGCTTGCGCCCCAACGTCGGGACCAGGGGGAGGGGAGGGGGGCTACGCCCCCCCCCCACTTTGACGTGGCTGATATTACAGTTCCGTAAAAAGCCTCTAACTTCTTGTAACACGCGTCCTGGTAGGCCTCTGAAAATCACACGGACTGGAGAGGGGGCGGGGGAGGGGGTCACGAAATTTCCCATTGACTTATAATGGGGAGGTCACAAAATTTACCCGCCCTTAGGTCACCGATTAACAAATCCGAGATAAACGAATTGTAGGTACCTATGACCTTATGAAATCTTGCAAGTTTGAAACCGATCGGCATAAAACTATAGCTGTGGTACGACCGCAAACTTTTTGGAGGTGGGGTCACGTGACCTGGTCTGGTGACCTGACCTGAGATGACCCGAGGTCAAGAATTGCACATAATGTGGGCAATATATTTCCGAACAGGTATGCAAAAAACGCGCCACGCCGCCGTTTTTCCGCTATTCTCGGAAAAAAAATATTCCGCTATTCTTGATTTCGCCCCCCCCCCCCCCGCCTCCTCCAGGCCGCGTAATAAGGCATAGCAAATATGAGGCTTAACCCTCGCCCGGGTAGGCTTAACCCTCGCCCGGGTAGGGGGTGGATGCCACCCCCTCGGTTTTTCTGGAATAACTCGCGTAGTTTCCAACCGATTTCGATGAAACTTTCAGTACCCTACTTTTGAAGAAGAAAAAAATATCACATACTCTAAAAAAAAAATAACCTTCATGACCCGTGACCTATGACATGTTTTGCAAGGTCATGTCAGGCGCAACTGGCGTCCCGCAGTATCGATGCTTGTAACTTGTGCAGTTTTCGAGTGTTTGTTGTTCAGGAGCGTATTTACAGGTGTTTCCAGGTGACAGTTGTGGTTGCCACTGAAATTGTGACCTCGATTGACCTTTTCAGAGGTCAACTGAGGTCATTGACCCCCCGATGACCTCAGATGACTTTTTTGGGCTTCTGGCGGTTTCTAGGACATTTTGTGACGCTGATTTCAAATTTGGAATCCATTTTACATAATTATATGTTCCACCTGGGGTCATGCGCTTCCACAGATCAACCAAGGTCACTGACCTCAGATGACCTGACATGACCTTTTTGGAATTTAGCAGTTTTTTGGACATTTTGTGACGCTGATTACGAATTTGGCACCCATTAAGCATTATGATATGTTCCTTCACGATTCTAGCCAGATAACATTCAATTTTTACGCATTTACAATTTACAATTTACGCATTTACTAGCTCAATTAGGGGCGAAACGCTAAGGGGGGTCGTACCTACCCGAAAACGTAGTGATTTTGCCCTACCCGGGCGAGGGTTAATTCACAAAATTCTGCACATATCAACTCACGTTTTCCTTAATTTTCCTTTTTGGTCAACGCGTTTCTCTATACAGCATATGCTAAAACCTTAACTTGCTAGCGGTTATGGCAGCAGTTCCAAAAAGTTGGTGGAGCAAAATGGGGGTTTCATAGCTGGAAAATCGCATTTTTCCAATGGAGTGGGTTCATAGCTGGAAAATATTTGTTAACGTTAAGATGTCTCGAAACAAAGCAAAAGTTGGTGGGGAAAACAATGGTGGGGAGACAATTTCACCACCAATTTTGCTTGGCACGTCATCGTTGATCGTTCAAGGGAGGATCCAGAGCGAAAAAAGAAGTTGGTTTGGGGGTCCAAATCCAAAAAGGCTCACACTACCTTAACAAGTCGGCAGTTTTCTTTTCCATGTGTTTTAATAATGTATTAAAAACATTATGAAAAAAGGTTGCTTTTCAATCGGAAAATGTATCATTTTTTGGCCGAGTTCAGGCGTTCTCGGGCCATGACCCATTCTTAGGCCCGGGAAGAGGGAGGAGGGGGGGGGGGGGGGGGGGGGGGCAGAGGGGGCGCTTGCAGCCCCAGCTTTGGGACCGTGGGGTGCTATTCTCCCAACTTTGGCGTGGTAAAGTGTGCTGGGGTGGTAAAGTATGCTGTCCTTATGCATAAGGTCGGGGACAAAATGCTCTTTCTCATGAAGTACTCGGGGGTCAAAATGCCAGCAAAAATCATTACTATGTCATTCCTGTGAAAATTTACTAAGCCATCATGTCCTTAGATCGTCAAAACCACTTCAGATGTATTATTCACTTAATCGTCATATTCATTACGTCAGTATGTACATTTACATTTTTTTTCAATTAGAAATTGCGTTTCAGCTCTTGATTGCCAATAATAATAAATACGTTAACAAAACATCCGGACGATAGATTCAACACATGGGGTCACTGAACCAAAAATGCACCTGGGTCTTCAAGAATTGCCTATAATAACATGATCCAGAAGGAATTGGGCTGATATCATGCGTATCCTCAGAATGGGAAACATTTGATTATTTCCCCATTAACTTATAATGGGGAGGTCATGCAATTGACCAGACCTTAGGTCACCGATATTAAAAATTGGAAATCAACGTATTGTAGGTACTATTGCTCTTATGAAATCCTGTAAGTACGAAATCGATCGGCCAAAAACTGTGGCTGTGGTACGACCGCACACTTTTTTGGAGGTGGGGTCACGTGACCTGGCCTGGTGACCTGACCTGAGCAGCGTTTTTTTCGCTATCCTCGCAAAACCTTAGGGGAGGGCGTCTAAACGCTCCCCCGGCACGGCGCGGGAAATCCGGACAATAGATTCTCCGGGGCAGGGGTAGTATTCAATGGAGGTCCATCTTCAGGACAATGGATTTGATTTTCTTAGGACCCCACCCTTTAACTCGAAAACTAAAAGTGCCAGAAAGACACGGAAAAGGCGTTCAAAGGCTCTCGAAAAGCACATTCGAAGGTTTTCAGATAAGCTTTCGTCAAGTCAATATTGGGGTCACCAGAGGTTATCAAAGGTCAGATTTTCAAGTGTTAGGACTTCGCTCCAGAAACCCCCAGATATCACAGGAACTATGATAGCTAGGAACAAACGAAAACAGCAATGGAAATCTATTAAAAAATGCAATCGCTAGGGTGTCCTCGAAGTTGAGCTCAGGTCAATAGTTTAGGCCCAAGAGGTCATCAAATGTAAAAAAAATGTTATTTAAAAAAGTATATCACGAATAGCTTTTTACCTAATAACGACAAGGCAATAATTTTGACGCCATCGTGCTTGTCTCGTCAAGACGCTTCGACTCTATTAGTGTTGACCAGGACAGGTCAACTTACAAATGTGACCTTAGGTCAAGGTCAAATTGTGGTGACCCAAGTAGGTTATGTTGCATATGGGAAGACGTGACGCGACGAGATAAACACATTGGTATCGGTTTCACTTATCTATCGTCATTATGTCGAGTTATTGACATACAACTGTTGGTGACCTCGGATGACCTCGGTTGACCCTGTAGGAGCCACTGAACAAAAATGCCACCTCGGTCATCAATAATGTCCTATAATAACATAATTCAGAAGGAATTATACTGCCACCTTGCGTCTTCTTAGAATAGGAAGCATTTGAATATTTCCCCTTAGACTTATAATGGGGAGGTCACGAAATTAAACCGACCTTAGGTCACTGATATTCAAAATCCAAGATAAACGA
>JAXIVJ010010433.1:17500-47206 GCA_036785665.1 Chirona hameri
TTTCTGATTACCCAGGTACATTTTTTGGTCGATGACCCCTAGAAGGTCATGACCGACATACTTTTGACATGTCGAAATATTTGATATTTGACGAGCTATCGAACGGTATGTTTCGCCTACTCCCCATAGGAGCCGAGTTTGAGGGTGGGTGTCGTGCAGACCCCCGCGGGCCCGACACGATGAATATGGCGCCTAGCACCGGCACGGCACGGGTTATCACAGTAACAAGTGAACTGAAATATTCCAATAGGGGGAAATGATGTGGCATTGTATGAGTTGTAGCATATACTGGAAAACCTCTTCGCCGTTCCCAGAACCCGTGATACCAGATTCCCGATGATTTGGAATCTGGAGGGATATTGTTTCCATCGCGGTCTTAAAGGGCCCCTGAACCGATTTTGCGACGAGTCAGTTCAGAGTTTGTGATAACGTAATAAATAGGCCGGTATCAATTATATCGACTGGAAACAAAACATGCTGGTTTTCGTAGATATTTTCGACAATCACTCCTGCATACGTCCGAAAACTTTCTTTAATCACTGATCAACTTGCTTTAGTAAAAGATGCTTAGAATTTCTTTGAAACAATGAAGTATATTGATTTCCAGTCGATTTAAGTCGTTTTGGGGTCATGGTCCTTTGTGCCCCCTCTTTGGAACCAGCTCCGGTCATGACTCACAGAAAAGTGCGAGTAATTGCCGGTGGCCACAAAGCTGGACGCAGGCATGATGGGAGCGAGTTTAACTTTTGCCAATATTTCGTTCACTTTCAGAAGTAAGATGTGTGCTTTGTGTTTTGTCGCTGCGATCGAACGCGGTCATTTCCTTCCGAAAATGTGTGTTCATGCTTCATGTTTATGTCAACATGGCCACGATTGCATACGAACATTGCCAGAATAAGCACAGAAGAACAAATATATGCCTAAGTTTTAGCGCACATATTGGAATTCTAGAACTTTGTATTTTAGCTGCAGTCTCGATACCAGTTAGTGCGAGCGGGTTGTTAGAACTAAATGACGGTAATAATCGCTGAGAAAAAATGGGGTGACTCGCCAAACCCCCCCCCCCCCCCCTCAACTTTGAAATAGTTCCCGGGCCTCTGTTTTCATCGCCATGAGTGTTATCTTCCCGAATTAATAGTGTTATTATTCTGCCTGTCCTGGTTCCTCACCGCCATTCAGACGGTCTCATCTGCCCGTGCTGCCCGTGCTGCCCGTGCTGCCCCTGCTGCCCGTGCTGCCCCTGCTGTTGCTGCTGATGGTGTTGCTGCTGTTGCTGTTGTTGCTGCTGCTGCTGTTGTTGTGGATGCTCTTCCTTTTCGTCACCAAACTCGGGCCACATGGGGTACGGATTCAGCTCTATCTTGCTGAACTTGTCCACCACGTTAGCCATGTCCGAAGTCCGGAAAACACACACTGAAACGAAACCAGACCAAGCAAATGTCATGAATCTCTGCAACCGCACGTCCGATTGACAAGCGGACTTCTTTGCTAGGCAGCCCCATCCAACCTATCCTGTTTGAGACCAGTGCTGACTTATGTGGGTGCCTACCACTGCGTGTGGCGCGTGCCGTGTAAGGGGTGTTTAAAAGTGTTTTCTCGCAATAACTCCGCAACGGGCTGGGCAGATTATCTGCAATTTCGTGTGTGGTTAGGGACCCCTCAGCTGCACTTTCACACAACTCATGGGTGGGGTGACTACACGTGCGCACGTGCACATCCCTATTCTGTATCTCAGGAACGGCTGAGCCGATTGTGTTCGAGTTTGGTGCGTGGTTAGGGACCCTCTCAGCCGCCGCCTTTCCACAAGTCAGGGGATGGGGTGGCTTTGCACGTGCGCACGCGCACACCCCTATTACACCCCTACCTCACTTTGATTACGCGCTCGCTCGTTCGTCGCCAACTACGGCGCCTTACTGGTTATTAACACCTGAAGGATCAATACGGCCGCAAACGTAGCAACGCCGACAACTTGTAGTGAATGTCAAAGTGGTACTTAGACAACTTATTAGAGGGACGGAGATAATAATATAAGTATATACTCTAATAAATACTTTTTAGTTTTATGAACTTTTCAATTTAACGATGGAATGCACCGACACATAACCATTACACTTGTACTGCGTCACAGATACAAAGCATAACAGACAACAGGCGTTTGACAACGGAGACTAACTTGAGACGGTGCTTGCCAGGAAAGACTACCATGAAATCCACTGGAAGAGTATGCAGAGAGACAGAGCAACACACCGACAGACCACCTGTCTGCCTAAACAGAAACACATCGACAGACCACCTGTCTGCTAAACAGAGCACACACCGACAGACCACCTGTCTGCTAAACAGGCAACACACCGACAGACCACCTGTCTGCTAAACAGCAACACACCGACAGACCACCTGTCTGCTAAACAGAGCAACACACCGACAGACCACCTGTCTGCTAAACAGCAACACACCGACAGACCACCTGTCTGCTAAACCAGCAACACACCGACAGACCACCTGTCTGCTAACAGAGCAACACGACAGACCCTGTCGCTAAACAGAAACACACCGACAGACCACCTGTCTGCTAAACAGAGCAACACACCGACAGACCACCTGTCTGCTAACAGAAACACACGACAGACCACCTGTCTGCAAAACAGGACCAAACACACCGACAGACCACCTGTCTGCTAAACAGAAACACACCGACAGACCACCTGTCTGCTAAACAGCAAACACACCGACAGACCCCACCTGTCTGCTAAACAAGAAAACACACCGACAGACCACCTGTCTGCTAAACAGAGCAACACACCGACAGACCACCTGTCTGCTAAACAGAAACACACCGACAGACCACCTGTCTGCTAAACAGCAACACACCGACAGACCACCTGTCTGCTAACAGAGACACACCGACAGACCACCTGTCTGCTAAACAGAACACACCGACAGACCACCTGTCTGCTAAACAGAAACACACCGACAGACCACCTGTCTGCTAAACAGAAACCACACCGACAGACCCACCTGTCTGCTAAACAGCAACACACCGACAGACCACCTGTCTGCTAAACAAGCAACACACCGACAGACCACCTGTCTGCTAAACAGAAACACACCGACAGACCACCTGTCTGCTAAACAGAAACACACCGACAGACCACCTGTCTGCTAACAGAACACACCGACAGACCACCTGTCTGCTAAACAGCAACCACCGACAGACCACCTGTCTGCTAAACAGAAACACACCGACAAACCACCTGTCTGCTAAACAGAAACACACCGACAGACCACCTGTCTGCTAACAGAACACACCGACAACCACCTCTGCTACAGACCACCTGTAGCAGACCAGCCTGTCTGAACCACGACAGACCACCCCTTCTGCTAAAACGAAACACACCGACAGACCACCTGTCTGCTAAACAGAAACACACCGACAGGACCACCTGTCTGCTAAACAGAGAACACACCGACAGACCACCTGTCCTGCTAAACAGAAACACACCGACAGACCACCTGTCTGCTAAACAGAAACACACCGACAGACCACCTGTCTGCTAAACAGAAACACACCGACAGACCACCTGTCTGCTAAACAGAGCAACACACCGACAGACCACCTGTCTGCTAAACAGAACACACCGACAGACCTCCTGTCTGCTAAACAGAAACACACCGACAGACCACCTGTCTGCTAAACAGAAACACAACCGACAGACCACCTGTCTGCTAAACAGAGCAACACCGACAGACCACCTGTCTGCTAAACAGAAACACACCGACAGACCACCTGTCTGCTAAACAGAAACACACCGACAGACACCTGTCTGCTAAACAGAAACACACCGACAGACCACCTGTCTGCTAAACAGAGCACACACCGACAGACCACCTGTCTGCTAAACAGAAACACACCGACAGACCCACCTGTCTGCTAAACAGAAACACACCGACAGACCACCTGTCTGCTAAACAGCAACACACCGACAGACCACCTGTCTGCTAAACAGAAACACACCGAACACTGTGTAACAGAACTCCGACCCTGTCTGCTAAACAGAAACACACCGACAGACCACCTGTCTGCTAAACAGCAAACCACACCGACAGACCACCTGTCTGCTAAACAGAAACACACCGACAGACCACCTGTCTGCTAAACAGAAACACCGAAAGACCACCTGTCTGCTAACAGAACACACGACAGACCACCTGTCTGCTAAACAGAAACACACCGACAGACCACCTGTCTGCTAAACAGAGGACACACCGACAGACCTCCTGTCTGCTAACAGAACCCGAGACGGTGCTAAAGCAACACACGACAGACCACCTGTCTGCTAAACAGAGCACACACCGACAGACCACCTGTCTGCTAAACAGAAACACACCGACAGACCACCTGTCTGCTAAACAGAAACACACCGACAGACCACCTTGTCTGCTAAACAGAAACACACCGACAGACCACCTGTCTGCTAAACAGAAACACACCGACAGACCACCTGTCTGCTAAACAGAAACACACCGACAGACCACCTGTCTGCTAAACAGAACAACACCGACAGACCACCTGTCTGCTAAACAGACAACACACCGACAGACCACCTGTCTGCTAAACAGAGCAACACCGACAGACCACCTGTCTGCTAAACAGAAACCACCGACAGACCACCTGTCTGCTAAACAGAAACACACCGACAGGACCACCTGTCTGCTAAACAGAGCAACACACCCGACAGACCACCTGTCTGCTAAAGAACGACAGACAGTGTAACAGAAACACACCGACAGACCACCTGTCTGCTAAACAGAAACACACCGACAGACCACCTGTCTGCTAAACAGAAACACACCGACAGACCACCTGTCTGCTAAAACAGAAAACACACCGACAGACCACCTGTCTGCTAAACAGAAACACACCAACAGACCACCTGTCTGCTATACAGAAACACACCGACAGACCACCTGTCTGCTAAACAGAGCAACATACCGACAGACCACCTGTCTGCTAAACAGCAACAACACCGAAAGACCACCTGTCTGCTAAACAGAAACACACCGACAGACCACCTGTCTGCTAAACAAGAAACACACCGACAGACCACCGTCCTGCTAAACAGCAACAACACCGACAGACCACCTGTCTGCTAAACAGAAACACACCCGACAGACCACCTGTCCTGCTAAACAGAAACACACCGACAAACCACCTGTCTGCTAAACAGAAACACACCGACAGACCACCTGTCTGCTAACAGAACACGAACACCCGACAAACCGTCACATTCACACGTGTTCATGTTACTCACGTGTTCTCTCGTGTCATGTTAGACTCACGTGTTCATGTTGTGCGCCTCCACCAGCCCTCGCAGGTCTACTAAAAGGTTGAAGCATCCGTGGGTACAGCACCCGGGTGCTCTCCTCCCCGTGGATGGAGCTCATGTAGCGATCGGATCAGACACGTGTAGTGATCCTGACGACAGAAAAAAAACGATAGTTAGACACATAAGCGTAGAACAGGGGGCCGGGGGGACCATGCGCCCCCCCCCCACACACACACCTTTTTCGGTAAAATATTCGCTAGAATATTTTATTTTTCTAAGTAAGGGAAGTTTAAGGTGGCAAACAGTTCACCAAGGCGAGAGGAACCCAAATCTGCAAAGAAATCTTACATAGGGGGGGGGGGGGGGTTCTCTCAAGACAAGATCAAAGTTTCACTGCCCCCCCACCCCCACACACACTTTTCGTATTGTTCCTACGTCCCGGGTAGACACCTGCCATGTTAAGCAACCCAGGCATGAATTGTGTCTAAGTTGTATTAAACACTTCTAAAACTGAGAAGAAAAGAAACAGGCATGCAGACGAAAGTTGCGCAACGGGCATGTATGGCCATCCAGTCACGTATGGAGGTCCTGCCGCAACATACGATAACCCCACACTACACAGATGAAATACCATTCATTGAACATTATTATCATTATATTATTATATCATACTATGATTATTACTCAATGCATACCGTTCATTGAATGCCAAATCATTGAAGCGATGTGATGCGAGCTGGTGTGGATAACGGAATAAACAGCGACTGCACACAAATGTCTATGAATTGATACATTGTCAAGTATGTGAGTATGTTCACGGCATTGTTCCCTTCCTAAGTTCAATGTGGTCCTTCCGACTTGCTGTGTCAATGTCGAAGGGATGTGGTGGATGCTGTGCCTGTGTCGGTGGACGCGGTGTTCCTCCCTCGATGGGACGCGGTGTTACTCCTCGATGGGACGCGGTGTTACTCCCTCGTGGGACGCGGTGTTCCTCCCTCGATGGGACGCGGTGTTCCTCCCTCGATGGAACGCGGTGTTCTCCCTCGGTGGGACGCGGTGTTCCTCCCTCGGTGGGACGCGGTGTTCCTCCCTCGGGAGTGGGACGCGGTGTTCCTCCTCCTCGGTGGGACGCGGTGTTCCTCCCTTGATGGGACGCGGTGTTCCTCCCTCGGTGGGACGCGGTGTTCCTCCCTCGGTGGGACGCGGTGTTCCTCCCTCGGTGGGACGCGGTGTTACTCCCTCGGTGGGACGCGGTGTTACTCCCTCGGTGGGACGCGGTGTTCCTCCCTCGGTGGGACGCGGTGTTCCTCCCTCGGTGGGACGCGGTGTTCCTCCCTCGGTGGGACGCGGTGTTCCTCCCTCGGTGGGACGCGGTGTTCCTCCCTCGGTGGGACGCGGTGTTCCTCCCTTGATGGGATGCGGTGTTCCTCCCTCGGTGGGACGCGGTGTTCCTCCCTCGGTGGGACGCGGTGTTACTCCCTCGATGGGACGCGGTGTTACTCCCTCGGTGGGACGCGGTGTTACTCCCTCGGTGGGACGCGGTGTTCCTCCCTCGGTGGGACGCGGTGTTCCTCCCTCGGTGGGACGCGGTGTTCCTCCCTCGGTGGGACGCGGTGTTCCTCCCTCGGTGGGACGCGGTGTTCCTCCCTCGGTGGGACGCGGTGTTACTCCCTCGGTGGGACGCGGTGTTCCTCCCTCGGTAGGACGCGGTGTTCCTCCCTCGGTGGGACGCGGTGTTCCTCCCTCGGTGGGACGCGGTGTTACTCCCTCGATGGGACGCGGTGTTCCTCCCTCGATGGGACGCGGTGCTCCTCCCTTGATGCCTGCCTCCCTCTATCTATCCAAACTACTGACCTCCAAACTACTGACCTCCAAACTACTGACCTCCAAACTACTGACCTCCAAACTACTGACCTCCAAACTACTGACCTCCAAACTACTGACCTCCAAACTACTGACCTCCAAACTACTGACCTCCAAACTACTGACCTCCAAACTACTGACCTCCAAACTACTGACCTCCAAACTACTGACCTGCAGCCTGCTGACCTCCAAACTACTGACCTGCAGCCTGCTGACGGTTTCTGCCTCGGTCAGACCTGGCAGGTCGGAAGAAAACATCACCACCATCTGCAACAGCATGTTGGTCGTCTTGTCCAGGCCCAGGCTCTGCATCCGCTGTAACAGAAAGGTCAGAGGTCAGGTCAGATGTCAGGTCAGATGTAAGGTCAGAGGTCAGGCCCAGAGGTCAGACCCAGAGATCGGGCCAGATGACAGGCCAGCGCAGTGGTGAATTTTCCGATTTAGCGCGCATAAATTCATGGGGTCGCATACGGCACCCAAAACATACCCTGGAGTATTTTTGGGCAATTAAAATATATTTTTGTTGTTGTTAAAAAATGACCCTAAGCAGTGATAATTTTAAAACTCGTGGCATTTTGTTTTTTGGAGCATAGGCCATATGACCCTGAAATTTTCCCTTCCGAATACATTCACCGGGGTCGCTTACAACACCCACAACGTATCCTGAGGTACTTTTGACCGCGTTTTGCGTTAACAATTACATCAAAATTACAATTACAATTACAACTACACAAACAAATACATTTTATGTTAAACCATTACATCATTGCAATGATTACAATGATTACATCATTGCAATGATGTAATGGTAGAAATCATGGTGGCAGGTGCAAAGCAGTGCATTGCTTTGGTGCCAAATACGGCACTAACGGCACCACCATGTATGCAACTATTTTTCCAAATTGGCCATGTTTGAGCGTCTATAACGAGCAAGGTTGCGCAAGATGGCAAGATCAACGCATTGTATCCGAAGTAACTCGAGGTGCTTTTTATGGCTGTATGGATTTCATCTCTCTCTAGCGTTATCTTCATTGTTAATTTTCTACTTCAAAATGCAAACAAAAATCCAACGAAATTAATGTGTGATATAAGAAGTCGACAAAACCGGACCTTCGTAATCCGGGAAGTTATTAGCCCTGAAATAGATTCAATGAAGTTTGCTCGGTGTTATAAAACTTATTTAAGCTGACGGGTTCCGATTATCCGGTATGTTTCATGTTTTATAACATCACACATTCTGCTAGCTCACTGGCTCTGTGCGGAAGACGCCACTTTGACCGCAAGTTTCAGTGTCATAAGGCTTTAAAAACATGGCGATTTTCGAGAAAAAAATACAGACAATTTCCAATTGGTATCGGTAAGAAAAAATTGAGATTCCGAAAAAAAACATGCTTCCGGACTTTATGCGGGCTAAATCGGAAAACGCACCACTTTGCAGCGGTCAGGTAAAAGGTCAGGCCAGAGATCAGGCCAGAGGTCAGGTCACAGGCCAGAGGTCAGGTCACAGGCCAGAGGTCAGAGGTCAAGTCAGGTAAGACCAAAGGTCAGGCCAGAGGTCAGGTAAAAAGTCAGACCCAGATATCAGGTCAGAGGGCAGATCCAGAGGTCAGACAAGCGGTCAGAGTCACAGGTCAAACGAGCAGTCAAGTCAGATGTCAGACCCAGAGGTAATGTGAAATGTCAGGTCAGATGGAATACCCGGAGGTCAGGCCAGAGGTCAGGCCAGAGGTCAGGCCAGAGGTCAGGCCAAAGGTCAGGCCAGAGGTCAGGCCAGAGGTCAGGCCAGAGGTCAGGCCAGAGGTCAGGCCAGAGGTCAGGTCACATGCTCTGTATTCGCTGAAACAGCGTGAGCGGTCTATTGCGGTCCCCCAGGGAGGTACAGGGATGACAGTGATGAGAGGACGCTTCGCGATAAACACGGCTTTCGAGGGGTGTTCAGATGGACGGTGAATGGACACGCGTAACGACATACTCTGTCTCCTATAGCGACATACTCTGTCTCCCATAGAGACATACTCTGTCTCCTATAGCGACATACTCTGTCTCCTATAGCGACATACTCTGTCTCCTATAGCGACATACTCTGTCTCCCATAGCGACATACTCTGTCTCCCATAGCGACATACTCTGTCTCCTATAGCGACATACTCTGTCTCCTATAGCGACATACTCTGTCTCCCATAGCGACATACTCTGTCTCCTATAGCGACATACTATGTCTCCCATAGCGACATACTCTGTCTCCCATAGCGACATACTCTGTCTCCCATAGCGACATACTCTGTCTCCTATAGCGACATACTCTGTCTCCTATAGCGGCATACTCTGTCTCCTATAGCGACATACTCTGTCTCCTATAGCGGCATACTCTGTCTCCTATAGCGACACACTCTGTCTCCTATAGCGACATACTCTGTCTCCTATAGCGACATACTCTGTCTCCTATAGCGACATACTCTGTCTCCTATAGCGACATACTCTGTCTCCTATAGCGACATACTCTGTCTCCTATAGCGACATATTGTCTCCTATAGCGACACACTCTGTCTCCTATAGCGACATACTCTGTCTCCTATAGCGACATACTCTGTCTCCTATAGCGACATACTCTGTCTCCTATAGCGACATACTCTGTCTCCTATAGCGACATACTCTGTCTCCTATAGCGACATACTATGTCTCCTATAGCGACATACTCTGTATCCTATAGCGACATACTCTGTCTCCTATAGCGACATACTCTGTCTCCCATAGCGACATACTCTGTCTCCTATAGCGACATACTCTGTCTCCTATAGCGACATACTCTGTCTCCTATAGCGACATATTGTCTCCTATAGCGACATACTCTGTCTCCTATAGCGACATACTCTGTCTCCTATAGCGACATACTCTGTCTCCCATAGCGACATACTCTGTCTCCTATAGCGACATACTCTGTCTTCTATAGCGAAATACTCTGTCTCCTATAGCGACATACTCTGTCTCCTATAACGGCATACTCTGTCTCCCATAGAGACATACTCTGTCTCCTATAGCGACATACTCTGTCTCCTATAGCGACATACTCTGTCTCCTATAGCGACATACTCTGTCTCCTATAGCGACATACTCTGTCTCCCATAGAGACATACTCTGTCTCCTATAGCGACATACTCTGTCTCCTATAGCGACATACTCTGTCTCCTATAGCGACATACTCTGTCTCCTATAGCGACATACTCTGTCTCCTATAGCGACATACTCTGTCTCCTATAGCGACATACTCTGTCTCCTATAGCGACATACTCTGTCTCCTATAGCGACATACTCTGTCTCCTATAGCGACATACTCTGTCTCCTATAGCGACATACTCTGTCTCCTATAGCGACATACTCTGTCTCCTATAGCGACATACTCTGTCTCCTATAGCGACATACTCTGTCTCCTATAGCGACATACTCTGTCTCCTATAGCGACATACTCTGTCTCCTATAGCGACATACTCTGTCTCCTATAGCGACATACTGTCTCCTATAGCCACATACTCTGTCTCCTATAGCGACATACTCTGTCTCCTATAGCGACATACTCTGTCTCCTATAGCGACATACTCTGTCTCCTATAGCGACATACTCTGTCTCCTATAGCGACATACTCTGTCTCCTATAGCGACATACTCTGTCTCCCATAGCGACATACTCTGTCTCCTATAGCGACATACTCTGTCTCCTATAGCGACATACTCTGTCTCCTATAGCGACATACTCTGTCTCCTATAGCGACATACTCTGTCTCCTATAGCGACATACTCTGTCTCCTATAACGACATACTCTGTCTCCTATAGCGACATACTCTGTCTCCTATAGCGACATACTCTGTCTCCTATAGCAACATACTCTGTCTCATATAGCGACATACTCTGTCTCCTATAGCGACATACTGTCTCCTATAGCGACATACTATGTCTCCTATAGCGACATACTCTGTCTCCTATAGCGACATACTCTGTCTCCTATAGCGACATACTCTGTCTTCTATAGCGACATACTATGTCTCCTATAACGACATACTCTGTCTCCTATAGCGACATACTCTGTCTCCTATAGCGACATACTCTGTCTCCTATAGCGACATACTCTGTCTCCTATAGCGACATACTCTGTCTCATATAGCGACATACTCTGTCTCCTATAGCGACATACTCTGTCTCCTATAGCGACATACTCTGTCTCCTATAGCGGCATACTCTGTCTCCTACAGCGACATACTCTGTCTCCCATAGCGACATACTCTGTCTCCTATAGCGACATACTCTGTCTCCTATAGCGACATACTCTGTCTCCTATAGCGACATACTCTGTCTCATATAGCGACATACTCTGTCTCCTATAGCGGCATACTCTGTCTCCTATAGCGACATACTCTGTCTCCCATAGCGACATACTCTGTCTCCTATAGCGACATACTCTGTCTCCTATAGCGACATACTCTGTCTTCTATAGCGACATACTCTGTCTCCTATAGCGACATACTCTGTCTCCTATAGCGACATACTCTGTCTCCCATAGCGACATACTCTGTCTCCTATAGCGACATACTCTGTCTCCTATAGCGACATACTATGTCTCCTATAGCGACATACTCTGTCTCCTATAGCGACATACTCTGTCTCCTATAGCGACATACTCTGTCTCCTATAGCGGCATACTCTGTCTCCCATAGCGACATACTCTGTCTCATATAGCGACATACTCTGTCTCCTATAGCGACATACTCTGTCTCCTATAGCGACATACTCTGTCTCCTACAGCGACATACTCTGTCTCCTATAGCGACATACTCTGTCTCCTATAGTGACATACTCTGTCTCCTATAGCGACATACTCTGTCTCCTATAGCGACATACTCTGTCTCCTATAGCGACATACTCTGTCTCCTATAGTGACATACTCTGTCTCCTATAGCGACATACTCTGTCTCCCATAGCGACATACTCTGTCTCCTATAGCGGCATACTCTGTCTCCTATAGCGACATACTCTGTCTCCTATAGCGACATACTCTGTCTCCTATAGTGACATACTCTGTCTCCTATAGCGACATACTCTGTCTCCTATAGTGACATACTCTGTCTCCTATAGCGACATACTCTGTCTCCCATAGCGACATACTCTGTCTCCTATAGCGACATACTCTGTCTCCTATAGCGACATACTCTGTCTCCTATAGCGACATACTCTGTCTCCTATAGTGACATACTCTGTCTCCTATAGCGACATACTCTGTCTCCTATAGCGACATACTCTGTCTCCTATAGCGACATACTCTGTCTCCGATAGTGACATACTCTGTCTCCTATAGCGACATACTCTGTCTCCCATAGCGACATACTCTGTCTCCTATAGCGGCATACTCTGTCTCCCATAGCGACATACTCTGTCTCATATAGCCTACATACTCTGTCTCCTATAGCGACATACTCTGTCTCATATAGCGACATACTCTGTCTTCTATAGCGACATACTCTGTCTCCTATAGCGACATACTCTGTCTCATATAGCGACATACTCTGTCTCCTATAGCGACATACTCTGTCTCCTATAGCGACATACTATGTCTCCTATAGCGACATACTATGTCTCCTATAGCGAAATACTATGTCTCCTATAGCGACATACTATGTCTCCTATAGCGACATACTGTCTACTATAGCGACATACTCTGTCTCCCATAGCGACATACTCTGCCTCCTATAGCGGCATACTCTGTCTCCTATAGTGACATACTCTGTCTCCCATAGCGACATACTCTGTCTCCTATAGCGACATACTCTGTCTCATATAGCGACATACTCTGTCTCCTATAGCGACATACTCTGTCTCCTATAGCGACATACTCTGTCTCCTATAGCGACATACTCTGTCTCCTATAGCGACATACTCTGTCTCATATAGCGACATACTCTGTCTCCTATAGCGACATACTCTGTCTCCTATAGCGACATACTCTGTCTCATATAGCGACATACTCTGTCTCCTATAGTGACATACTCTGTCTCCTATAGCGACATACTCTGTCTTCTATAGCGACATACTCTGTCTCCTATAGCGACATACTCTGTCTCCCATAGCGACATACTCTGTCTCATATAGCGACATACTCTGTCTCCTATAGCGACATACTCTGTCTCATATAGCGACATACTCTGTCTCCTATAGCGACATACTCTGTCTCCCATAGCGACATACTCTGTATCCTATAGCGACATACTCTGTCTCCCATAGCAACATACTCTGTCTCCCATAGCGACATACTCTGTTTCCTATAGCGACATACTCTGTCTCATATAGCGACATACTCTGTCTCCTATAGCGACATACTCTGTCTCCTATAGCGACATACTCTGTCTCCTATAGCGACATACTCTGTCTCCTATAGCGACATACTCTGTCTCCTATAGCGACATACTCTGTCTCCTATAGCGACATACTCTGTCTCCCATAGCGACATACTATGTCTCCTATAGCGACATACTCTGTCTTCTATAGCGACATACTCTGTCTCCTATAGCGACATACTCTGTCTCCTATAGCGACATACTCTGTCTCCTATAGTGACATACTCTGTCTCCTATAGCGACATACTCTGTCTTCTATAGCGACATACTCTGTCTCCTATAGCGACATACTCTGTCTCCCATAGTGACATACTCTGTCTCCTATAGCGACATACTCTGTCTCCTATAGCGACATACTCTGTCTCATATAGCGACATACTCTGTCTCCTATAGTGACATACTCTGTCTCCTATAGCGACATACTCTGTCTCATATAGCGACATACTCTGTCTCCTATAGCGACATACTCTGTCTCCCATAGTGACATACTCTGTCTCCTATAGCGACATACTCTGTCTCCTATAGCGACATACTCTGTCTCCTATAGCGACATACTCTGTCTCCTATAGCGACATACTCTGTCTCCTATAGCGACATACTCTGTCTCCCATAGCGACATACTCTGTATCCTATAGCGACATACTCTATCTCCCATAGCAACATACTCTGTCTCCCATAGCGACATACTCTGTTTCCTATAGCGACATACTCTGTCTCATATAGCGACATACTCTGTCTCCTATAGCGACATACTCTGTCTCCTATAGCGACATACTCTGTCTCCTATAGCGACATACTCTGTCTCCTATAGCGACATACTCTGTCTTCTATAGCGACATACTCTGTCTCCTATAGCGACATACTCTGTCTCCCATAGCGACATACTATGTCTCCTATAGCGACATACTCTGTCTTCTATAGCGACATACTCTGTCTCCTATAGCGACATACTCTGTCTCCTATAGCGACATACTCTGTCTCCTATAGTGACATACTCTGTCTCCTATAGCGACATACTCTGTCTTCTATAGCGACATACTCTGTCTCCTATAGCGACATACTCTGTCTCCCATAGTGACATACTCTGTCTCCTATAGCGACATACTCTGTCTCCTATAGCGACATACTCTGTCTCCTATAGCGACATACTCTGTCTCCTATAGCGACATACTCTGTCTCCTATAGCGACATACTCTGTCTCCCATAGTGACATACTCTGTCTCATATAGCGACATACTCTGTCTCCTATAGCGACATACTCTGTCTCCCATAGCGACATACTCTGTCTCCTATAGCGACATACTCTGTCTCCTATAGTGACACACTCTGTCTCCTATAGCGACATACTCTGTCTCCTATAGCGACATACTCTGTCTCCTATAGCGACATACTCTGTCTCCTATAGCGACATACTCTGTCTCCTATAGCGACATACTCTGTCTCCTATAGCGACATACTCTGTCTCCCATAGCGACATACTCTGTCTTCTATAGCGACATACTCTGTCTCCTATAGCGACATACTCTGTCTCCTATAGCGACATACTATGTCTCCTATAGCGACATACTCTGTCTCCTATAGCGACATGCTCTGTCTCCCATAGCGACATACTCTGTCTCCTATAGCGACATACTCTGTCTCATATAGTGACATACTCTGTCTCCCATAGCGAAATACTCTGTCCCCCATAGCGACATACTCTGTCTCATATAGCGACATACTCTGTCTCCTATAGCGACATACTCTGTCTCCTATAGCGACATACTCTGTCTCCCATAGCGACATACTGTCTCCTATAGCGACATACTCTGTCTCCTATAGCGACATACTGTCTCCTATAGCGACATACTCTGTCTTTTATAGTGACATACTCTGTCTCATATAGCGACATACTCTGTCTCCTATAGCGACATACTCTGTCTCCTATAGCGACATACTCTGTCTCATATAGCGACATACTCTGTCTCCTATAGCGACATACTCTGTCTCCCATAGCGACATACTCTGTCTCCCATAGCGACATACTCTGTCTCCTATAGCGACATACTCTGTCTCCCATAGCGAAATACTCTGTCTCCTATAGCGACATACTCTGTCTCCTATAGCGGCATACTCTGTCTCCCATAGCGACATACTCTGTCTCCTATAGCGACATACTCTGTCTCCTATAGCGACATACTCTGTCTCCTATAGCGACATACTCTGTCTCCTATAGCGAAATACTCTGTCTCCTATAGCGACATACTCTGTCTCCTATAGCGACATACTCTGTCTCCTATAGCGACATACTCTGTCTCCTATAGCGACATACTATGTCTCCTATAGCGACATACTCTGTCTCCTATAGCGACATACTCTGTCTCCTATAGCGACATACTCTGTATCCCATAGCGACATACTCTGTCTCCTATAGCGGCATACTCTGTCTCCTATAGCGACATACTCTGTCTCCTATAGCGACATACTCTGTCTCCTATAGCGACATACTCTGTCTCCTATAGCGACATACTCTGTCTCATATAGCGACATACTCTGTCTCCCATAGCGACATACTCTGTCTCCTATAGCGACATACTCTGTCTCCTATAGCGACATACTCTGTCTCCTATAGCGACATACTCTGTCTCCTATAGCGACATACTCTGTCTCATATAGCGACATACTCTGTCTCCCATAGCGACATACTCTGTCTCCTATAGCGACATACTCTGTCTCCTATAGCGACATACTCTGTCTCCTATAGCGACATACTCTGTCTCCTATAGCGACATACTCTGTCTCCTATAGCGACATACTCTGTCTCCTATAGCGACATACTCTGTCTCCTATAGCGACATACTCTGTCTCCTATAGCGACATACTCTGTCTCCTATAGCGACATACTCTGTCTCATATAGCGACATACTCTGTCTCCTATAGCGACATACTCTGTCTCCTATAGCGACATACTCTGTCTCCTATAGCGACATACTCTGTCTCCTATAGCGAAATACTCTGTCTCCTATAGCGACATACTCTGTCTTCTATAGCGACATACTCTGTCTCCTATAGCGACATACTCTGTCTCCTATAGCGACATACTCTGTCTCCTATAGCGACATACTCTGTCTCCTATAGCGACATACTCTGTCTCCTATAGCGACATACTATGTCTCCTATAGCGACATACTCTGTCTCCTATAGCGACATACTCTGTCTCCTATAGCGACATACTCTGTCTCCATAGCGACATACTCTGTCTCCTATAGCGGCATACTCTGTCTCCTATAGCGACATACTCTGTCTCCCATAGCGACATACTCTGTCTCCTATAGCGACATACTCTGTCTCCCATAGCGACATACTCTGTCTCCTATAGCGGCATACTCTGTCTCCTATAGCGACATACTCTGTCTCCTATAGCGACATACTCTGTCTCCTATAGCGACATACTCTGTCTCCTATAGCGACATACTCTGTCTCATATAGCGACATACTCTGTCTCCTATAGCGACATACTATGTCTCCTATAGCGACATACTCTGTCTCCTATAGCGACATACTCTGTCTCCTATAGCGACATACTCTGTCTCCTATAGCGACATACTCTGTCTCCCATAGCGACATACTCTGTCTCCTATAGCGACATACTCTGTCTCCTATAGCGACATACTCTGTCTTCTATAGTGACATACTCTGTCTCTTATAGCGACATACTCTGTCTCCTATAGCGACATACTCTGTCTCCTATAGCGACATACTCTGTCTCCCATAGCGACATACTCTGTCTCCTATAGCGACATACTCTGTCTCCTATAGCGACATACTCTGTCTTCTATAGTGACATACTCTGTCTCTTATAGCGACATACTCTGTCTCCCATAGCGACATACTCTGTCTCCTATAGCGACATACTCTGTCTCCTATAGCGACATACTATGTCTCCCATAGCAACATACTCTGTCTCCTATAGCGACATACTCTGTCTCCTATAGCGACATACTCTGTCTCCTATAGCGACATACTCTGTCTCCTATAGCGACATACTCTGTCTCCTATAGCGACATACTCTGTCTCCTATAGCGACATACTCTGTCTCCTATAGCGACATACTCTGTCTCCCATAGCGACATACACTGTCTCCTATAGCGACATACTCTGTCTCCTATAGCGACATACTCTGTCTCATATAGCGACATACTCTGTCTCCTATAGCGACATACTCTGTCTTCTATAGTGACATACTCTGTCTCTTATAGCGACATACTCTGTCTCCCATAGCGACATACTCTGTCTCCCATAGCGACATACTCTGTCTCCTATAGCGACATACTCTGTCTCCTATAGCGACATACTCTGTCTCATATAGCGACATACTCTGTCTCCTATATCGACATACTCTGTCTCATATAGCGACATACTCTGTCTCCTATAGCGACATACTCTGTCTCCTATAGCGACATACTCTGTCTCCTATAGCGACATACTCTGTCTCCCATAGCGACATACTCTGTCTTCTATAGCGACATACTCTGTCTCCTATAGCGACATACTCTGTCTCCCATAGCGACATACTCTGTCTCCTATAGCGACATACTCTGTCTCCTATAGCGACATACTCTGTCTCCTATAGCGACATACTCTGTCTCCTATAGCGACATACTCTGTCTCCTATAGCGACATACTCTGTCTCCTATAGCGACATACTCTGTCTCCTATAGCGACATACTCTGTCTCCTATAGCGACATACTCTGTCTCCTATAGCGACATACTCTGTCTCCTATAGCGACATACTCTGTCTCCTATAGCGACATACTCTGTCTCCTATAGTGACATACTATGTCTCCTATAGCGACATACTCTGTCTCCTATAGCGACATACTCTGTCTCATATAGCGACATACTCTGTCTCCCATAGCGACATACTCTGTCTCCTATAGCGACATACTCTGTCTCCTATAGCGACATACTCTGTCTCCTATAGCGACATACTCTGTCTCCTATAGCGACATACTATGTCTCCTATAGCGACATACTCTGTCTCCTATAGCGACATACTCTGTCTCCTATAGTGACATACTCTGTCTCATATAGCGACATACTCTGTCTCCTATATCGACATACTCTGTCTCATATAGCGACATACTCTGTCTCCTATAGCGACATACTCTGTCTCCTATAGCGACATACTCTGTCTCCTATAGCGACATACTCTGTCTCCTATAGCGACATACTCTGTCTCCCATAGCGAAATACTCTGTCTCCTATAGCGACATACTCTGTCTCCCATAGCGACATACTCTGTCTCCTATAGCGACATACACTGTCTCCTATAGCGACATACTCTGTCTCCTATAGCGACATACTATGTCTCCTATAGCGACATACTCTGTCTCCTATAGTGACATACTCTGTCTCCCATAGCGACATACTCTGTCTCCTATAGTGACATACTCTGTCTCCTATAGCGACATACTCTGTCTCCCATAGCGACATACTCTGTCTCCTATAGCGACATACTCTGTCTCATATAAAGGCATACTCTGTCTTCTATAGCATTAGGCAGGTTACTCAAATATCAACGAACTTGTTTTCTCCTGATTAGATAAATTACATGAAACTTATGTTTTTGATGAATGAAAATGAACACATCGTAGAACCTGCCATTCTCTGTCATGTCAAAACGCTTCGAAACTCAGCAGCAATCAGCAGCATTCTCATGCTTGGCTGGCGAGTAGTGTAGGTATATCCACAGGAATAGGAATATTATGTCGTAAATATGTTGTGCTATATTATATGTTAAACCTTATACCATATGTGTAACCATATCTGTAACGGACAACAAACAACAACGTAGTGACGTTTATATATCTGCCCTGATCCTAGATGGTAGACCATATCAAAATAGATAGCGGTATCGCAATGACTGCCTTATCGTGCACGTTTTGCTGTCAGTCTGTAGAACGCACCTGCACAAACCGTTGGTGGTTCTCCATCAGCTTGGGCGTCATCACCGACTTGAGGTCACTCATGCCGACCTTGGCGCCGATGGCCTGAGCGTTAAACAGTGTGCTGCTGGCGTCGTATACCATGGTACCACGCAGAATCAGAACCGCCAGGACACCTGGCCGCAGGTCAGGTCAGGTACAGGTCATGCTGCGAAGAATCAGAAACGCAAGCACACCTGGCCGCAGGTCAGGTCAGGTACAGGTCATAGCAGGTACAGGTCATGCTGCGAAGAATCAGAAACGCAAGCACACCAGGCCGCAGGTCAGGTCAGGTACAGGTCATAGCAGGTACAGGTCATGCTGCGAAGAATCAGAAACGCAAGCACACCTGGCCGCAGGTCAGGTCAGGTACAGGTCATAGCAGGTCAGGTCATGCTGCGAAGAATCAGAAACGCCAGCACACCTGTCCGCAGGTCAGGTCAGGTACAGGTCATATCAGGTCAGGTCATGCTGCGAAGAATCAGAAACGCCAGCACACCTGGGCGCAGGTCAGGTCAGGTACAGGTCATATCAGGTCAGGTCATGCTGCGAAGAATCAGAAACGCCAGCACACCTGCCCGCAGGTCAGGTCGTAATGTGAAGAATCAGAATAACCAACACATCTGGACGCAGGTCACGGCAGGGCAGGGCACATGACAAGCCAGGGCAGGGCACAGGGCAGGGCACAGGGCAGGGCACAGGGCAGGGCACAGGGCAGGGCACAGGGCAGGGCACAGGGCAGGGCACAGGGCAGGGCACATGGCAGGGCACAGGGCAGGGCACAGGGCAGGGTACAGGGCAGGGTACAGGGCAGGGTACAGGGCAGGGCACAGGGCAGGGCACAGGGCAGGGCACAGGGCAGGGCACAGGGCAGGGCACAGGGCAGGGCACAGGGCAGGGCACAGGGCAGGGCACAGGGCAGGGCACAGGGCAGGGCACAAGGCAGGGCACAGGGCAGGGCACAGGGCACAGGGCACAGGGCACAGGGCACAGGGCACAGGGCACAGGGCACAGGGCACAGGGCACAGGGCACAGGGCACAGGGCACAGGGCACGGCACAGGGCAGGGTACAGGGCAGGGTACAGGGCAGGGCACAGGGCAGGGCACAGGGCAGGGCACAGGGCAGGGCACAGGGCAGGGCACAGGGCAGGGCACAGGGCAGGGCACAGGGCAGGGCACTGGGCAGGGCACAGGGCAGGGCACAGGGCAAGGCACAGGGCAGGGCACAGGGCAGGGCGCAGGGCAGGGCACAGGGCAGGGCACAGGGCAGGGCATAGGGCAGGGCACAGGGCAGGGCACAGGTACAGGGCAGGGCACAGGGCAGGGCACAGGGCAGGGCACAGGGCAGGGCACAGGGCAGGGCACAGGGCAGGGCACAGGGCAGGGCACAGGGCAGGGCACAGGGCAGGGCACAGGGCAGGGCACAGGGCAGGGCACAGGGCAGGGCACAGGGCAGGGCACAGGGCAGGGCACAGGGCAGGGCAGTGCAGGGCACAGGGCAGTGCAGGGCACAGGGCAGTGCAGGGCACAGGGCAGTGCAGGGCACAGGGCAGTGCAGGGCACAGGGCAGTGCAGGGCACAGGGCAGTGCAGGGCACAGGGCAGTGCAGGGCACAGGGCAGTGCAGGGCACAGGGCAGTGCAGGGCACAGGGCAGTGCAGGGCACAGGGCAGTGCAGGGCACAGGGCAGGGCACAGGGCAGGGCACAGGGCAGGGCACAGGGCAGGGCACAGGGCAGGGCACAGGGCAGCGCACAGGGCAGGGCACAGGGCAGGGCACAGAGCAGGGCACAGAGCAGGGCACAGGGCAGGGCACATGGCAGGGCACATGACAGGGCATATGGCAGGGCACAGGGCAGGGCACAGGGCAGGGTTAGTCAGGTCAGGACAGGGCACAGGGCAGGGCACAGGGCAGGGTACAGAGCAGGGTTAGTCAGGTCAGGGCAGGGTACAGGGCAGGGCACAGGGCAGGGCACAGGGCAGGGCACAGGGCAGGGCACAGGGCAGGGCACAGGGCAGGGCACAGGGCAGGGCACAGGGCAGGGCACAGGGCAGGGCACAGGGCAGGGCACAGGGCAGGGCACAGGGCAGGGCACAGAGCAGGGTTAGTCAGGTCAGGGCAGGGCACAGGGCAGGGTTAGTCAGGTCAGGGCAGGGCATAGGGCAGGGTTAGTCAGGGCAGGGCAGGGCACAGGGAAAGGCACAGAGCAGGGTTAGTCAGGTCAGGGCAGGGCACAGGGCAGGGTTAGTCAGGGCAGGGCAGGGCACAGGGCAAGGCACAGAGCAGGACTAGTCAGGTCAGTACAGGGCACAGGGCAGGGTTAGTCAGGGCAGGGCAGGGCACAGGGCAAGGCACAGAGCAGGGTTAGTCAGGTCAGGGCAGGGCACAGGGCAGAGTTAGTCAGGGCAGGGCACAGGGCAGGGCACAGGGCAGGGCACAGGGCAGGGCACAGGGCAGGGAAAGGCGGGACAAGACAGGGCAGTTTTAGGCTGCGATTTTAGGTTGCGGAATGCGGGTGGAAATAAGCCAAATCGCAACACAAGCAACAGTTGCTGATAACGACGAATATATTTTTTGAGCGATAATCATGGCTTGTTATCGGGTGCAGAAATAAATATGTTAGAAATCGGTCATACCAACAAACAATCGGAATCACACGACACTAATCGATGTGCAATACAAAATACGCGTTACATACAATCCCATTCACCTGTTCGGCATTTTTCGTTAACGACTGTTCGCGCTAGAATTGGTTTGGAACAAACCACAAAAGGGAGCAGAACAGCATAGCACATACCGTTTTTGAGCAGGATCTTCTGGTCATGGGGCGGAATTTGTCTGAAGTGCGGCAGTGTAGCGATGAAGGCCACCAGACGGGACACGGCGTTCACGAACACTCCGACCACGCGGGTGGTGGGCGGCGGCCGGGCGCCAGGCGGGGTCTCAGGCTCCAGAGGCACCGTCGTGTACCTGGGGTACAGGGTACCGGGTGTCAGAGGGACGGCCGTGTACCTGGGATCAGGGGCGTAGGGAGAATTTCGCCCAGAGGGGGGGGGGGGGGCAAATGGGATCAGAGGGGCCCTCGTAGCCAGGGGGGCCACATCATTAAAACAGTACAGTGTGTTGTATGTTGTAAAACAACGACAAATTATATTTCGACAACGAAGAACAAGTGTATTTTTCATTTTTGGGAGTGAAAAACACAAAATTTCGAAAATCCGAGATAGTCATTTGTAATATTTTGCCATTTCCTTTTGTCAACTTTTTTACTTGCAATTTTCGTCAAAACTCGAATTTCTATGATTTTGTCAAACATGTATTGTTTTTCCACCAAAAATTACATGACATGACGTGATTAAAACGTCATTATCTCCCAAAGCAATCCACCATTTTCATTGAAATGTTGTGATAAGACGTAGAATTGATGCAGCATAAGGTACTGAAGGATTGACGCCGATATCTATCATTGTTTTCAAGTTATTGAGAAAATCCGGGAGGGGGGGGGGGCAGATTCTGCCACCTCCAGCGGGGCGCGGGTTAATGCAAATATTATCCTTAATCTTCTTCAATTCGGATTCAGGAAACAACACAGTACGTACATGCCGATTCTTCAAATGTACGATGAAGTTTACAAAATACCTACACAATAACGAAATAACATGCTCCACCTTGATTTACAGAAAGCTTTGGATTCTGCTTGGCAATTCTCTTGAAAAAAAAAATACACCGCATTGTGATACGATGGGTTTCTACAACACGATAGTCATATATTAATAATAGGCATAAAATGGCAATAATATATGAGGTTGCATCTAAGAAACAAATGATGAAAATTGTCGTCCCACAGGGTTCAATTTTAGGTCCTCTTTTATGTATTCTCTATATTAATGACATCAGCAATACAACAGAAATAGACACCTTTTACTTATTTGCTGATGACATACGGCAATTTATATTCAAGCTAGAAATGTTGAAGAGCTGCAAATACAGATTAATTAATTAATTCCAAAAATAACGAGTTGTTCCATGTAAATATATTATCACTAAATTCATCAAGACAAATTACCAAATCTATTCAAGATCAGTGACGTGACAAGATCTTGACATAGTATTAAATGATACACCAATCACGATAAAAACATGCATTACATAATTAGGAGTTCTTGTAGATGCAAATCGTAAATGGAATAGTCATATATATATAGTGTAATATGTGTGATAAGCCGTAATATATAGGAGTTAGCGGAATATCCAAGCTTTATTTATCCTCACAGTAACTTCTATTGGAGTACAATGCATTAATTCCGCCCCATCTAAATTATTGTGTAGTGATCTGGACTCTGGTGGAGGAATTATGACACTAACATTAAAAGGCCTTCGATAGTGCGGAAACGAGCGATTTGTCCGCCCCTGTAGCTCAATGGGAGAGCGCTGGGCTTCTGACCTTTCCTGGTAGTGGCAGCCCGAGTTCGAGTCAAAGCCAAAGCCTACATTACCAAAGCCTTGTACTCCTCTCATTCGTTACTAGCATACACTGAAAAACAATGTGAACTTTCACTGGTCTTCTTTCGAGAGCCTCAACGGCGCTCGACCGGCAGACCACCTCTACCACCACAGGACCCTTTAAAGGCCAGCATATAGTCCTCTACAG
The DNA here is from genome assembly GCA_036785665.1 of Chirona hameri. NCBI lineage: Eukaryota > Metazoa > Arthropoda > Thecostraca > Balanomorpha > Balanidae > Chirona > Chirona hameri. The sequence continues at coordinate 41,688 of JAXIVJ010010433.1, forward strand.
ATCGGCAGGGGCCTCTAAAGGCCGGCGGATGGCCATCTGCAGATCGGCAGGACCCTTTAAAGGCCGGCATGGGGCCCTCTACGCTCACTCTATATATTGGCTGGGACACTGCAGATCGACAGGGCCCCTAAAGACTGGAAGAGGGCCGTCTACAGGTCGGCATGCCCTCTAAATGCCGGTAGAGGCCCTCTAAAGGCCGGCAGGCAGGCAAGGCGATCTACAGATCGGCAGGGCCCGCTAAAGGCCGGCAGGGCCCTCTAAAGGCCGGCAGAGGGCCCTCTATAGATTGGCTGGGGCACTTTCCAGAACGACAGGGCCCCTAAAGGCTAGAAGAGGGCCCTCTACAGGTCGGCAGGACCTTCCAAATGCCGGAAGAGGCCTCCACAGATTGGCAGGCCGATCTACAGATCAGCAGGGCCCTCTAAAGACCGACAGAGGGTCTTCTCCAGATCGACAGGGCCCTATAAAGGCCGACAGAGGCCCCTCTACAACCGGAAGGGGCCATCTAAATGCCGACAGGAGCCCTCTGCAGATCGGCAGACCCTCTACATGCTGGAAGGGCCCTCTAAAGGCCAGCAGAGGGCCCTCTACAGATTGACTGGGACACTTTGCAGATCGACAGGGCCTCTAAAGGCTGGAAGAGGGCCCTCTACAGGTCGGCAGGGCCCTCTAAATGCCGACAGAGGCCCACTACAGATTGGCAGGGCGATCTACGGATCGGCAGGGCCCTCTAAAGACCGACAGAGGACCCTCTCCAGATCGACAGGGACCCTCTACAGATTGGCAGGGCCTTATAAAGGCCGGCAGAGGGCCCTCTACAACCGGAAGGGGCCCTCTAAATGCCGACAGGGGCCCTCTGCAGATCGGCAGGGCCCTTTAAAAGCTGGTAAAGGGCCATATCCACACTGGCTGCGGCCCCTTTTACGTATTTACATAAACATGCCTTTAACAGACAAGCAAGTGTTGTTATTTATTCGTGTTACGATTTTTTTATCGGTTCGTGGGCGTTCTTGTATGCGACGTAAGACGTTTTGCGGGCGCCTGACACCATCAAAAACACTGGGGCCTTCGGCCCCAGGGGGCCCTCGCTCGGTCGCCAGAGGGCCCCCTGGCCTCCAGAGGGGGGGGCATGGCCCCTTGCCCCCCACCCTTGCCTACGCCCTTGCCTGGAGTACAGGGTAGGTACATACTGCCAGAGAGACGGCCCTCCAATACCGCGGTACTGGGGGGGGGGGGGGGCAGTATAGGAGGGGTCAGCACATATTCGTCAGGAAAATATACTGGAAACGAACATTTGTCAGCCTGGTTCATGAGTTGACTGATTTTGTGCACCGGGGGCGTGGTCACTGGAGGGAGGGAGGGGGGGGGGGGCTGAGAAGGCCCTCCAGGATCGCTCCGTCTCCCCTCATCAATATTAGCAGGATTTTAGCATCAGCCCTATGGGAGTGGGGGAGGGGGGGGGGGGGGCACCTCGATTCCACACCAATCAACCTAATGTGGCGACCCCCTGATGTGTACAGTGGAATAGCCAGAAGGCTCTTTTAGGACCCTAACCCGTTATATTTGACACTTCGAAAACACTTGAGGACACCAAGGGCACGAAGTCAACAACAGATTCACGAAGAGAACCTGAAGTTCAGAATACCGGGAGCTTAATCGGCGCGTGCAGGCCGCCATACGTGGTGACACCCGTCATACGTGATGACACCCGCGACGCCATTCAGCGGCACATCCGTGAGCATGGACGGGCGTCTGTGTGGAGGGGAGTGCAGCCTGTGTAGCATCCAAGAAGGCGGGCAAGCCGGCTATCACTGCTGAACATGTGGATGTCGATGCCCTAAATAAGTATTTTGATGAGATCGGAACGAACACGTCGCGAGCAGTAGACAGAGCTGGACCTGAGCTGCCTGTCCGTTTGCCTCGAGTATCAACGAGTTCGTTCGTGCTTGCGCCTATCACGCCGGAATGTTTGTTATCGGTCGTTGGCAGGATGAATAGTTCTTCAGCTTGTGGCGCAGATGGAATGTGTGTTCGTTTTAATAAAATGTGCCTTTACTCGCTTTGCCACGTTCTAACCCACATCGTCAACTCTAGTCTGACCTCACACGCTGTTTCTGACTCATGGAAACTCACTCTTGTCCATCCCATTCCGAAAGCTGCAAAGTCCAATGAGTTTAGTAGTTACAGGCCAATCTCGATTCTCACTACCATAGCAAAAATAACTGAGCGCGTTGTTTCCGAACAGCTGTATTCTTATTTCTCTGCCCACCACCTGTTCTCCCCTAACCAGCACGGCTTCAGGACCAATCACTCCACTGACACTGCTTTGCTCACCCTCACTGACCATGTTTTTCGATCTATGGACCAGCGTGAGATTACTCTTTTCTGCCTATTGGACTGCTCTCGCTGTTTCGACTGTATCCCACACGACTCACTGCTGCGTAAGCTAGAGCTATATGGTGTAGAAACGCGCTGGTTCCAATGCTACCTGACCAATCATTATCAGCGCGTGCAGATTCAGACCACCGGAACATCTCGCGGCCGCACACTCTCCCGACCCCTTGTCAACCCCATTGGCACCTATCAAGGTTCTTCCCTTGGGCATTACTGCACAACATATACGCTAACGACCTACCTCTCTATACTGATGAGTCCACTGGCATCATCACCTACGCTGATGACGTCCAACTGTACGCTTCTGGCCCACCGAAAGACCTGAATGAGATTATCGAATCCATGGAAAACAGTTGTCTGTCCTTTCCAACTGGTATGGAAAAAATGGCCTCAAAATTAACTCGGCAAAGACGCAGCTCATCGCGCTCGGTACCCGCGAAATGGCTCGGCGCCTTCCCCGAATCAGCATTACCTTTTCCGGCTCAACCATCACCTGCTCAAACACTGTCAAAAACCTAGGTGTCTGGTTCGATAGTGACATGACTTTCGCCACACATACAGACGACGTGGTACGGCGGTGTACTGGCACTTCGTGCGGACTGAGCCACAGCAGGCACAGTCTCCCCCAGTCAGTGATGGTTACGTTGGTGCAAGGTCTGGTGTTTTTGGCGATTCGGTTCTGTCTGTTCGTATATGGCGCTAGCAATGCGACGCAATGCAAACGGCTTCAGAAGCTAGTGAGGTTCGCTGCGCGAGTGGTCTCTGGCCGGAGGAAATACGATCATGTGAGCGATGTGATTGATGACCTCGGCTGGCTTCATGTAGATAGCATGTATAAGTATCGCTACCTAGTGGTACTGAAAAAAATGCTGACTACGTCTGAGCCACAACACTTTGCCGAAAGTTGAATAACTAGGCAAAGTGTGCACGGGAGAGACACCCGACAGAGTGGCATGCCTGTGACGCCCTCTATACGGACTGAGTCTGGGAGGCGTCGCTATTTGTACGGGGCTGTCGCTGAGTACAACGAGCTGCCGTCTGAGCTGCGTTGTTTGAATTTCGCTAGCTATAGACGCGAGCTCAGATGGAGCGTGAGCGTCTTATGACTCACTGCACTGGTGTATGAGAAATTGTGTTGTGATGTGTTCTGTGTGCTCTGTGATGTGTACCTACATGAAGTATGAGTGTTGCGTCACCCAAGCCCATAGGCTTAGGAACAGGGGGGCAGGGGGGAAGCCGCCCCCAACATTTTGGATTGTAACATTACGCCTATGGGCGTTGCATGGAAAGAATCGACTTCAGAATGCCTCCTGCCCCCCCCCCCAAATTGAACATAGTTCCGACGCCCCTACCCAATTATTTTAGCGTGTTTTGACTCGAGTCATATAGTAGCCGTTGCATGCAGCGGATATGCCTCACGAAGTGAAATAAATCAATAGTTTCCCGCTTGACTTTCCCACGACTCTCCTCCGTCCATGACTTCCCTAACTGCTGAAAACTGAACAGCAAAATTTCCCGGCATTGCTAGTGATCTTCCATAACTGTGAAGTCTGACCCACCTCTGTCGCAGTCGGACAGCCACTAGTGGGAACCGATGGAACTGATGGAAGTTCGAAACTTCAGGAATGTTCTGGGAAGTTCAGAAATGTTCTGGGAAGTTAACCCGCGCACTGTTCTGGGAAGTTAACCCGCGGCTTTGCGCCGAACACGAACTGCAGGGGAGGGGGGTGATTTCCGCCCCCCCCCCTGAAATCTCTAAAACTACGTTACGTAGCGAGAAGCGGGAAACGGCCTTTGATAGCTTGATACATGTTCTATCGAAAGTATTTCAGTATTATTTTAGGTCATGTCAAAATTGAGGTCACTAGAGGTCATCAAAGGTCAATTTTTTCAGTTTTTCTCCTGTTTTAGGACATCGCTCCAGAAATCCCCATATATCTCAGAAACTATGCTAGTTAGAAACAAACGGAAAAAAGAAAACGCCAGCCAGTGAAATTTGCAATCGTTTGTGTGTCCTCACATTTGATCTCAGATCAACATTTGAGGCTCCAGAGGTCAAAAAAGAAAAAAAATGACGTTTTTTTGCTAAATCGTTTTTCGCTATTAACTTTTTATGTAATAAAGATAACGGAAAACTGTTTACGTCATTGTGTTTATCTTGTCAAGGCGCTTTGAATGACATACACGGAGACCTTGTTAAGTTAACTTAAAAATTTGACTTCAGGTCAAGGTCAAGTAGTGACCCAAGTAGGGCATGTTGCATATGGGAAGACGTGTATTGACGAGACAAACACATTGAAGTCTGTCTTACTTCTCTATCTTCATTATGTCGGGAGTTATTGACAAACAAGTGATGGTGACTTCGCATGACCTTAAATTACCCAATAGGGATCACTGAACACTTGGATCATCAAGAATATCCTATAATAACATGATCCAGAAGTAATTGGACTAATATCATGCATATCCTTAGCATTTGTATATTTACCCATTGACTTATTATGGGGAGGTTACGAAATTGACCTGACCTTTGGTCACCGATATCAAAATTCCGAGATAAACGAATTGTAAGTACGTATGCCCTCATGACATCCTGTAAGTTTCAAACTGATCGGTGACAAACTCTGGCTTTGGCACAACTGCAAACATTTTGGAGGTGGGGTCACTTGACCTGGTCTGGTGACCTGACCTGAGATGACCCAAGGTTATTTTTTTTGCAAAGTGTGCGCAATTGATGTGCTGACAGGTGTGCGAAAACCTGGCGGCGCTGCGCGCCGCCGTTTTTTCGCTATCTTTGAGAAAAAACCTGAGGGGGGGGGGGGGGGGGGAATCAACCCCCCTGCAGTGCGCGGGTTAATGAATGTTCTGGGAACTTCAGGAATGTTCTGGGAAGTTCAGAAATGTTCTGGAAGTTAATGAATGTTCTGGGAAGTTCAGGGAAGTTCAGGACAGAGCTCAACGAACGGAGCGACAACTTCGATCGGTTGGCATTTGCATGCGATTTTTGACGATCAAGTTGATACTTGACAGTGACATTAAGTGTCTGTTGTGACCAGACTTGTGCTTGATTCCAGTGAAATCGAATCCGATTCCGGAATCGATTCCGTTTGGACTGGAATCGGAAT
>JAXIVJ010010434.1:0-47206 GCA_036785665.1 Chirona hameri
CGGCAAAATATAGTGACCTAAATCCGAGGAGATTCGATTCGCGCCATTTTTGTTTTGTTTTGGAGGGGGTGTGCTTTGGCCGAGGGGTCCCTCTGTTTTTTTGCCCCTCCCCATCCAAAAATACCATCCGCTGCTACTGACTGAAATGAACACCAGCAGATTAACTCCATGTAAAATGGATTTAAAGTGGGTGGGGAGGAGGTGCGTGCCAAACAAATTTTACTGCATGACCTTGATCCGCCACTCGAGACAGGACAGGTACTTGTCCTATCTCCAGACGTGAAGCCCGGTGCCTGGTCCTGTCTCCAGACGTCAGGACCGGTAGCTGTCCTGTCTCCAGGCGTGAAGCCCGGTGCCTGTCCTGTCTCCAGACGTGAAGCCCGGTACCTGTCCTGTCTCCAGACGTGAAACCCGGTACCTGACTTTGTCTCCAGACGTGAAGCCCGGTACCCTGTCCTGTCTCCAGACGTGAAGCCCGGTGCCTGTCCTGTCCCCAGACGTGAGGCCCGGTGCCTGTCCTGTCTCCATACGTGAGGCCCGGTACCTGTCCTGTCTTCAGACGTGAAGCCTGGTGCCTGTCCTGTCTCCAGACGTGAGGTCCGTACCTGTCCTGTCTCCAGACGTGAATCCTGGTGCCTGTCCTGTCTCCAGACGTGAAGCCTGGTGCCTGTCCTGTCTCCAGACGTGAGGTCCGGTACCTGTCCTGTCTCCAGACGTGGAGGGCGTGCCTGTCCTGTCTCTAGACGTGAAGCCCGGTAACCTGTCCTGTCTGCAGACGTGAGGCCCGGTACCTGTCCTGTCTGCGGACGTGAGGGCCCGGTACCTGTCCTGGTCTCCAGACGTGAGGTCCGGTACCTGTCCTGCTTTCAGACGTGAGGTCCGGTACCTGTCCTGTCTCCAGATGTGAGGTTCGGTACCTGTCCTGTCTCCAGACGTGAGGTCCGGTACCTGTCCTGCCTCCAGACGTGAGGTCCGGTACCTGTCCTATCTCCCGGCCCGGCACCTGTCCTGTCTCCAGATCCAGTTCCCACTGAGCAAGGGCGCCGCCACCCTCCGAAAGTTGGGGTGGGGGGGGGAGAGGTTTTCTGAAGTAGATTATTTCCATGTAACGCCCATAGGCGTAATGTTAAATTCGAAAATGTTGGGGGGGGGGCGTCTGCCCCCCCCCCCCCACCCCCGGCTCCTGCGTCCTTGCCACTGAGTTTAACCTGTTGGTATTATTGACGTGATTGCCAAATATTGGTTGACTGATTACAAATACTGTCCCTTTGTACAAGTTGCCTAGAATTGCTTTAAAATGTGTGAATTTTCCAGCCAATTTTGGTGGTTTCGGTAAAGCCATGCCGCTGATATGCTCCCCTGTTCGGCCACTGGCGGATCCAGGGGGGGGGGGGGCGGGCGGGTATCAGGGGCAAATTGCCCCCCCCCCCCCCCCGCGCGGTCCCAATTGATCGTAAAATCGTAAAAAATGTCTTTGCAGCAGTCAAGATCCAGTTATCCAGTCAAACACTGAAAAATTTCGCGCCGCTTCACGCATAACACAACTTTCGCAATTGCTTATATAAATTTGGAAAATGGGAAAATGAATTCTATTAAGTGTCTGGCAGAGGCGGTAATCTCTCCCTGGCGGTAATTGCTGGCACTGGGCGGATCCAGGGGGGGGGGGGCATCAGGGGGAAAATGCTCCCCCCACAGGAATCTGGGAGGGGTATTCAATACAAGTATGCCCCCGCGCGTTTCCTGCACTGAAAGTGAAAAAACAATGATCTTAGGAGAAAACTTCATGAAACGGAAGTGTTTTTTCTGGGTGATTTAATTTGAAGGTTTGTATGTATCCCTTGCTTTCAATGATAGACAAAACAGTGCACCTGATTGCAATTCAAGCAGCCCCGGTGACACTAAACCGTTGCCCTGCTGGGGGGGGGGGGGGCAGAATCTGCCCCCTCCCGGATTTCTCAACTTGAAACCATTATAGATATCAACGTCAAACTTTCAGCACCTTATGCTGCATCAATGCTATGTCTTCTCACCAAATTATAATGCAATTGATCTAGTAATTGTCGGAGATAATGACGTTGACGTCATGTCATGCCATTTTTGGTGGAAAAAATGGTAAATGTTTGAACAATCGTAGAAAATAGAGTTTTGAAGCAAATTGCAAACAAAAAACGTTAAAAGAAAGGAAATGGCATTCTCTTCCAAATGGCTATCTCGGAGTCGCGAAAGTTTGCTGTTTTGACCCCCCAAAAAATAAAAACCAACTGATTTTGTTTTTCGGGGAAAAAATCCACAAAATAAATTTTTGTGAATTTGAAAAGTTAATTTCTTAACCCGCCGCACTTGCAGGGGCTTTGCGCCGAACACGAACTGCAGGGGGGGTTGATTTCCGCCCCCCCCCCCCTGAGATCTCGAAAACTACGCAACGTAGCGAGAAGCGGAAAAGGGCATTTGATAGCTTCATACATGTTCTATCGAAAGTGTTTCAGTGTTTTTTCTAAGTCAGGTCAAAATTGAGGTCACCAGAGTCATCAAAGGTCAAATTTTCCAGTTTTTCCTGTGTTAGGGACATCGCTCCAGACATTCCCATATATCTCAGAAACGATGATAGTTAGAAACCAAACGGAAAAAAGCAAATGCCAGTCAGTGAAATGTGTAGTCCGCTAAGGTGACCTCAGATTTGATCTCAGGTCAATATTTGAGGCTCCAGAGGTCAAAAAGGGGAAAAATCTTCTTCCTTTTGCTAAATCGTTTTTTGCTATTAACTTTTTACTTAATAAAGATAACGGAAAACTGTTTACGCCATTGTGTTATCTTGTCAGGGCGCTTTGAATGATATATATAGTGACCTTGTTAAGTCAACTTAACAATTTGACCAAAGGTCAAGGTCAAGTGGTGATCCAAGTAGGGCATGTTGCATATGGAAGACGTGTCTCGACGAGACCAAACACATTGATGTCTGTTTTACTTCTCTATCTTCATTATGTCGAGAGTTGACAAAGTGATGGTGACCTCACATGACCTCAAATGACCCAATAGGGGTCACTGAACAAAACTTACACTTGGATCATCAAGAATATCCTATAATAACATGATCCAGCAGTAATGGACTAGTACCATGCATATCCTTGAAATAGGAAGCATTTGTATATTTCCCCATTGACTTATTATGGGAGGTTACACAATTGACCTGACCTTAGGTCACCCGATATCAAAATTCCGAGTTATACGAATTGTAAGTACTGATGCCCTCATGACATCCTGTAAGTTTCAACCTGATCGGTGCAAAACTCTGGCTTTGGCACAACTGCAAACATTTTTGGTGGTGGGGTCACTTGACCTGGTCTGGTGACCTTACCTGAGATGACCAGAGCATATTTTTTTTCTCAAAGTGTGCGCAATTGATGTCCTAACAGGTGTATCAAAACCCGGCGGCGCGCAGCGCCGCCGGGTTTTCGCTATCTTTGAAAAACCTGAGGGGGGGCGGAAATCAACCCCCTGCAGTGCGCGGGTTAAGATCGAATACCAAAATAAAGTGACCGACCCAATCTGCAGAGGAAAAAATGGGAGTACCTTTTAGCCACAAAAAGTTTTGGATTCAGCCTCCCCGCGGAGAGAGGCTGGATCCGCCAGTGTTCGCCCCCCCCCCCCCCCCCCCCCAACCGTTTTGAAAAATCGACACCGCTGGATGACTGGCTCTGCCTCAGTCAGTACTGCGGAAAGTACGCGGTGGCATCACCGCGCACTATGAAATATCCTTACGTGCAGAAGAGGTAATTTCCAGAAAATGTGACTACCGTGTGACTTCTGCCACCTTTATAGGTAAGTAAGTTTGACTATGTAACTCATTATTCTGGGAAAAACCCATATAATCCCTTTAGCAGCTGACGGCTGTGATAAGAAACAGTTTTCGAACGCAGAATAACAAAGACAAAACAGTTTTAAAAGCCTTCGGGCTTTGATTTTTAATTATGATTCCCTTCCAACTCAATGATTTTCAATCACACAATTCAATGCTATTCTCACCTTCTTCTGTCTCTTTTCCATTCACATTAATTTAACCTCATATTTAAATTGAGAATAATCACTCCATTCGATCAATTGTCAAGCACACAAGTTGTACCAGTTGTTTCCAGTTTTCCAGTTCAGTTGAGTGATGTGATAAGCCGGCTGGTTAGTGATGCAACTTTTTGGAACGATTCGATCAGGATTCATTTTTGAATCTGAATGATTCAATCACCGTTTGATTCACGGATACAATTTTGAGAATTGATTCCTTCCGATTCAAAGAATGAAGACATGCATATATATGATCATTAATACATTGGTACAGCAATAAATAGTATTTCAGTATAAATGAATTTAGCCACTGGGACTGCATGTATTTGCACAATTTACCAGTGTACTTGAATCGTTAAATCTTTTGATTCAATCAGCCTTGATTTGATGCGGGTTTTGATTCAATGACGATTCATGAATCAACACATCTGGTGGTGAATCAATTATGTTTTGATTCAATGAATTTGGATTGAACGATTCCAATCGATTCAATCAATGTCGAATCAATAACCAGTCTGGTGATAAGAGATAGATTACAAAAAAGAAAGCAGTCACTAGCGGATGGGAATCCCCCCCCCAGGGGGGCGGCCATGTCCCCCCAAAAACCACCTGAAATCGGCGCAAAATTGACACATTTCCTTGATATAAAAGAAAATATAAGCAACTTTTACTAAGGAAAGTTTGTTTTAAATCAGCTATCAGTGCATAACCTAGCGAAATCCGATTAGTTTTGAGAATCGTGTGATAATTTTTGGAATTCCTCCCCCCCCCCCCCCCCCCCCCCCAAAAAAAAAAACACCCGTGGCCCTCCCCAAACCACTGTTCTGGATCAGCCAATGAAAGCAGTACCGTTTTTGACGGTCAGTTCTCGCCTCTGACATACAGTAGCGCTATCTGTAACAGCAGTAGTTCGTATTAGTGTTTATAGGTGACGCTAGCGAGCACAAACAGCGTCTTTCTGACGCAGGCCCGACTGACTGCGGGAGCCAGGAATGCAGGAAGTAGGAACGTCCCGAAAAGTGTGGACGGGTGGGGCAGATAATCTCTGATCTTGTTTTAAGATAAATTCAACCCCTCCATTCGTAATATTTTGCAACTGTGAGTTTATATTGTCTTCTATCTTTTGCTGTCAGACTCTCGTCATTGAACAAAATACAAAAAAAATGAACAAAAAGTCATGGTCATGGTCCCTACTCCCTCCGGCCCCTTATTCCTACGCCCATGCCCATGGTACAATCATATATAATACCTTACAGTCATCATAGCAACAAAGCCAGCATAGCAACACAGGTCGAGCACTCAGGTTTCTTCTCAGCATAAACCACAAAGAAATCTTTCTGCGATACGACGCAAAATAGTCGATCATGTCGATGGTAGGACGGAACGTGGTAACTTTAACGCACCCGCCGCCGCTTTATTTTATATTGCCGCGGTCGCCTGGCAGAGTGGCGAACTAATGCCTAGTTTTGTTATCCTTGTAGCCCACTAATACATAGCTGGTAATTGACAAAGACAATCAATATAATGCATCCCATTGATCGACTTAAATTATAACCCAAAACCATATAAGTTCGTCACAATCACACTGTTCCACTATAAATGCAATTATGTAAGAGCTGGGAGAGATAAAATACCTGCCATCCAGTTAATAGGCTGGTAATAGGCCGTTAATAGGTTGTTAATAGGCTGTTAATAGGCGGTGCTATCACACTCGCAGTATGAACATACATATGTATCGAATAATAGCATATATTTTACTTAATGCAGCATACCAAAACTCGCAAAGCTTCATCACACACACAATATGCGTACAAAACACCCCCATGTCGTGACATTGACCAATGCCAATGAATCTGACGACTCTTTGACGACAAGTAGACACAATGGAGTGCTTTTTTTCAATAAGTGTATGCATTACAGTAATAAATGATTGTGTGTTGCTGTCTACACGTGTTTCAACACCAAGTGGCATGGCCAAGTGGCATGGCCAAGTGGCATGGCCAAGTGGCATGGCCAAGTGGCATGGTGGAGGCATGACGAGGATCCGACATGCCTAGAAACAGTAACGGAGCCATTCAAAGAATATACAGCATATCTTTTAACACACTTACCCACAAGCAATACATATAACTGCCGTTCATCCTGATTAAACAATGGACTAGAGTTACAGAAAATTTCCAGCAGCAAACCACTGCATCATTAACATGACGGCAATATCCATGGAAACGATTACATAGTGCGCCATCAGCAGTTCCATCACATACTGCCTGTTTAGGCCTCATCACGTTCTTCGACAGACTGTAACAATCGTGACCAGTGAGGCCCCAGCATAACCTACTAAGTACTCATCCACATCACTGCGATGCATACAGTTCACGCTACGGGCCCCGCCATTACTTGCGACCATCCACCTGGTTCTAAGCGACTGCAAATTGTAGTATCACTGAGGCCCAGACGTTTCAGGGTGGTTCCTTTCCCAGTAGGGGGGGGGGGGGGGCAGGTCATCCGCGAACACAGGTCGCCCGCGGAGGACATCACCAATCCTCCCTTTCGTCCTCAAGCGGTCTTCAGGTCCTCGGAGGCCTTCAGAGGTTGCTTCCACTGGACGTGGCAGCGATCTAAGATCGACACCCCTGTCGTCGTCCCTCCAGCTCTCCCAGGTCCTCGGAGGCCTTCAGAGGTTGCTTCCACTGGACGTGGCAGCGATCTAAGATCGACACACCTGTCCTCGTCCCTCCACCTCTCTCAGGTCCTCGGAGGCCTTCAGAGGTTGCTTCCACTGGACGTGGCAGCGATCTAAGATCGACACCCCTGTCGTCGTCCCTCCAGCTCTCTCAGGTCCTCGGAGGCCTTCAGAGGTTGCTTCCACTGGACGTGGCAGTGATCTAAGATCGACACCCCTGTCGTCGTCCCTCCAGCCAGTCAGCATGTCACCAAGCGGCGGCCAGGTTTGTGGAGTGTCGCCTCATCACCTCAGCGTCGGCCCACGCGCCATACGGCTCCAGACAAGAGCCAAGCCACGCAACGGCACAAAGGCTCCCTAGACAGACTACCATCGTCTCCAGGACACCGTCCTTCGCAGTGTCAATCCTCATCTCACATCACATAGGCCCCGCGGGACACCCACCCCGGCCACCCACCCCGCGCCGCCAAGCGCCGCTCACATGGCGTCAAAGTTAAACCGGTGTGCCTCCTGCATGCGTTCACGTCGGTCCTGCCGCTTCTCCCGCCAGTGCAGCAGGCCGATGACGACCAGCGTGAGCGCCAGCGTGCCCAGCAGCGCTATGAGCGTCGCCAGAATCGTCTGTCCGGGCGTGACGTACAACTTGCTAACCCATCCAGACGGGTCGGCTGGCGGATGGGGCACCACGATCATCTGCGAGTTGGGGATCAGCTGGGTCCACTGTTTCGTCAGCGGGGCCGGTGCGTGCGCCACGCGGGGGACACCAATCACGAGATCGTCGACGAAGTTGGGACTGCGACCGAGCCCGAGGACAGTATAGGGAAGCTGGAGCGAGTGGTGTCCGCTGCGGGATAGCTGAGCCGCAGCGAAGGACCACAGGGAGCCGTCGACGAGCGTCATACGACCGCGCAACGCCGGGCCTGGCTTGTTGGTGCCGTACGGGATGTGGATGCCGTAGCTGCAGTTACTGAAGCAGCCGCCGTCCAGCACGATCACCTTGAGGAAGAGGGCGTCGTAGTCGGCGCCGTTGCGCTCGGCAGACACCGTGTACTCACCGTCCGTGTACTCACCGTCGACACGGTGTACCACGAAAGCGTCCAGCAGACCGTCGTCGCTGAGATCGTAGAAGGCTGCGGCTGGGGAGTCGGGGTATCCGGCGAAGGTATCCCACGCTGCGCGGAAGCCACGAGGGAAACGACAAGCTGGCTGTGTGTCGCAGGGCACATTGCGGAGTAAGAAAGTCCTCTGAAGCGCCACCTGGCCGTCCTTTCGCTCCAGAGACATCAGAAGATCCGGAAAGCCGTCTAGGTTGTAATCTCCGACGCGTGGGGTAATGGACTCACGGTAGACGTCGTCACTTGGAGGAACGAAACCCCACTGGCCATGGACCGAGTCCTCTGTTTCTAACAGGATGCTGGTCCATGTCCCGTTGCTTCGAGCGACCAACAGTGAGCTGTTACTACACGATGAGTCAAAACAAACGGGGACTAGATGCTCGAGGGTTCCGTCTGAATCAACATCGAAGAACGCAGACTGGCCAACGGCCGCGGCGCCGGGCGGTAATGCGAGGGTTCCAGCCAGCGCCCAGCCTGCGTCAGCGTGCACCCAGGTCTCGTACCCCGACTCGGTGGCCATCACCAGATCGGCCGTCAGGTCCCCGGTGACGTCCACGAAGGCGTTGGCGCTGGGCAGCCGCAGCGGCGCAGAGTCCGCGTGGTCGAGTACCACGCGCCGCACGTGCCGGTCCCGCCCGAAAACCCAGAACGTGCGGGATCCGTTGCTGCTCTGACCGAACAGGTCAGTCACCATGTCTCCATTGAAGTCGACTGCCAGAGGTTGGCCGCGAAGTGAGATGTTGAAGGACGCGTTACGCGCGCAGCTGAGCTTGTGCGTGTCGCCCCAGAGCACGAAGGCGGTGAGGTCATGGGAGGTAGGCGCCACGGTCCCCTCCCGAGCCACCACGAGTACGTCCATAGCGCCGTCCCCGTCAAAGTCGCTGGGCACCACCGATTCGATCACAAGGTCCGAGTACACGCATCTCAGACTGCTGCGACGCATCATGGGCGTCTCGGTGCGCTGCGCAAGGAGGATCTCTAGGCTGTGCCGGTGTTGGTCGAGCACGAACATGTCTGTCTGTTTGTCGCCATTGTAGTCGCCGAACGCGGCCGGCAGGAAGTGGCGAAACGAGCCGAGCACTGCCTCGCTGACGTCATGACCGCCGACTGATGACGCCATCAAGAGGGCATTTACTGCCACCAGCAGGAGCAGTGGCAAGGGAGGCGTCATCCTCAGTCCTGCGGCACACTGTGGCAGGACAGACAGGGATAGGTGTTAGCAGCAGGGTCACACAATAGTACAAATGGTACAATGGTAATCGATTTTGTCTTAACTGGAAATAAGAAATGAAGGATAAAGGACTACAGATGTGTCTTGTGAGCCAAGTTAGCTTATTTATTTTTCACTTTACCAAATATTTTTGTTGGGATTTAGTAAGGTTACATTTCAACATCTAATGACCATTACTTAGCTTGCAAGTTTGAATTACTCTAAAGTATGGCCACCCAAAGAAAAAGAACGTAATATATGTGACCTATATCATAACTTTGAAACTAAAAAACATCATGGGCGTTCCAGGACAGGTCGACCCGTCGGAGGGTCGATTTTACACCCTCATCTCTCAGATTAATCTAAGATTGGGTCTATAGGGTTGTCGCAAGCCCTGAAGACAGCTGTGTCAATATTTTGCCGCGCCGAGAAACGGTCACCGAGTTATAGCCTCCGCCAATGCCGAGAGGTCACGTTGCAGGCCTTTCTTTAATGGCTCATAACTTGTAGTTAGACGACCTGAAACCTTTAAAGCGATATATCACTGAACTCGCAATAATGCAGGAAAACTTTTGGCTATCTCAAATTTTGTATGTGTTTTTTATTTAATTTGTGACCTTGTGACCTTTCCTAATGTGACCTATCTCGACCTTTTCCCAGTTGAAACCTGTATTTTTTATTCAAAGCCAAATTGAGTTTAATCAATTACCTTTCGATATAACAAATACAAAAGTGGCCTATTAAATGACATGCCAAATGCCCCCTTTCAGCCTCGCAAAAACCGTATAGGTGGCGCTGCTAAGGTCACCCATTAATATCTCCGGACTGGGTAGATATCGAGGTGCGGTCAACGCCAGTGGATTGGATATGCGATTCTGAGCTAGAAATATCTGTATGACTTTGTAACCCAAGGTCAAGGTCAAGGTCATAATTTAGGTCAAACTTTTTAATAATTTATGTTTGCTGTAAGTACGGGATTATACCTATACGGGTTTTTGTGAGGCTAAAAAGGGTCATTCAATAGGCTATAGCCACTTTTTATATTTTATATCAAAAGGTAATTGACCAAACTAAATTTTGCTTAGTCAAAAATACAGGTTTCAACTGGGGAAAAGGTCACATTAGAAAAGGTCACAAGGTCAACTTTTTTTTAGACAGCCCAAAGTTGCCCTGCATCATTGCGAGTTCAGTGATATATCGCTTTTAAGGTTTCTGGTAGCCTTAACTACAAGTTATGAGCCATCAATGAAAGGCCTGCAGTGTGACCTCTCAACATTGCCAAGGCACTCAGTGACTGTCGCTCAGTGAGGTAAAATATTTGCAGTCTTCTTCAGGGCCTACAACTACCCTATAGACCCAATCTTATAATTGTTTAATATGAGGGTGTAAGGCACTGGCCAATCTGTCCTGGAATGCCCCCACAGGAAAATATAGAAAAGTATTATGTGCTCTTGGTAAGAATTTGAAACATAATCACATTTCAACCTGTGTTGGCCAGTATCCAATTCAATGTTTCCAAACATTTATAATAATCACACCATAGTAGTCTGAAAAATGTATTTCATGAATGTATTTATTTTTTAACTAACCTCTCCTTGAAAATCTGAAAGTGTTTTTGAAATCGAATATATTTTTCAAACCAAAAGGTTTTCATCACAATGATCACATTTTTACTGTGAGGTGATTTGAATAAGATCAGTGACTACAAATTTATCTTTTTGGTTTGAAAAATATCATCAATTTCAAAAACACTTTCAGATTTCATGGAGGCAGTAAAAAAAAAATTAAAATACAGATAATGTTCCTTGTACAAGCACTCTGGATATTAATTAACTTTGAAGCACAATAACAGGAAACAATCAGTGTCATTTTTATTATCCAACATTGGACACCTTTGCAGTTCTACCATTCTTTGATCGAGTTGTAACCAGCTATGCAGCCTGGGAGATTCAGAGATGCAGAGACCTGGGAGAATCAGAGATCATGAATGTTGTAATAAATACATAACAATTGTGATGGGTTCTTAGGTGATGCCCAATGTGTAAGATGCCAGGCATGTCAACAGCTTATCAGAGATGTGTGCATTCCAGGACAAGGTTGCATAATAAAGCACAGGTTCTTAAACTCATTGCAGGGTTCACAGAATGTGTTGCGGAAGGCAACTGGCTTGGAAAATATTTGACCTTTTGCAATGTGATGCAAGTAGGTTGTAGGTGTCTACTAAGTAGAAAGATAGGGTAAGCAGTAAGTACTAAACAACCCTTATCACAGACCCAAACTGGAGAAGAAAAAAATCTGTTTTCGTCGATAAATCCAGCGTAACTCGGCGATTGCGCCGCAATTTCGGCGCAGCATCCAGCGTAACTCGTCGATTACGCCGAAATTTCGGCGCAGCATCCAGCGTAACTCGTCGATTGCGCCGAAATTTCGGCGCAGCGTCCAGCGTAACTCGCCGATTGCGCCGAAATTTCGGCGCAGCGTCCAACGTAACTAGCTGATTGCGGCTAAATATCGGCGCAGCTTGCAGCGTGGCTGTCAATTGAACGGAAAATTAAACTTTTTTTTCTTCAAATTGAGTGAATCACATTAAATAAATATTAACAAATTTATGTTTGTGTATACAAATTTACGAAAGAAAAATCATTGTTATAGTAAAATCAACCAATTATTTAGTTAACGAATCATAGTCTAAAGCGTCAGCTGTTCAAGGCACCCAATAAGGTCCCATTTCCGCTTAAGGTCCCGTTTCTGCTTGCCTAGTATCTATATTGCCTTGGTAATAATAAAGGCAATAGAGATGGGTAATAATTGGCCCTGCACTTGCTGAGAAGCGACCAGGAAGGCGTACGTTGAATATCAAACATTAATTTGACTTTAAATTTTGGCGCATAGTGGGAAAATTTTGGCGTAATTGTGGCAAAATTTCAGCACATATTTTTGTGCGCCAAACTTCGCCGCATGAGGGTTCGCTGGGGCATCCAGCGTAGTGCATAGATTTTTTCCAGTCTGGTCACAGACATGTTGCAGCACCACACTTTGCATGGTATTGTCGTTCATAAGCAGACTTGTATTCAATTCAATCAATCAACTTAAGTTACTCCCATCACATGGTCAGCCCTTTGGGTACTGATAAGGATCAGGGTTCACACCAGACTGTGTAGCTGAGATGCAAGTTTAGTATCTAGACATGTGTGTTAGAATACCCAGTCTATGTATACAACTTGCATCACAGCTAGTGTACAGTGTGACAGCGAACCCTGATCATTATCAGGACCCGAAGGGCTGACCACACAACAGGAGTAACTTGAGTCAATTGGAGCTGAATACAAGTCTGTTCATAAGTGCATCAGTATCGTCTACATCGCCAATTGCATGAAAGTCCGATGTTACAAAATGTCTGGTATTACAGCTTTTTACCGTACCCAAGCATCATCTGCACTTCAACTTTGCCTATGCAGCACTAGCTCCAAGCGTTCCTTTCCCTTTGTGTTTTGCAATGATATCAATATCAATCGCCAATCACCAATTATGCCTTGGAGTCCAATCAAACAACACGGTCATACTATACGCACATTCTATTTCATACCTACCTCTACTGATGACAAATGACGTTAGGTGCACGCCTGCCTATCCCGTCCAATTTCGTGTAGCGACACTTCAATATATTCAATCAATTATCAATCTCATTTGTTTACTTGTGAGCGGAAGCCGTCGAAACCCATTCAAAGCATTTCTCTTGTATCGCTACATCTTGTTGGCCTCAAGGTACTTTAATAGGCCTCATGTCAGGTTGGCCTCATGTCGTCACACCAATAGGAGGAAACGATTGGCTAACATATCATTTGTTTGCATTCACCTGCTAAAATCGCATGTTTCAATTTGCTTTGCCAATTGCCATACAAATACAATTGAAGCAACAAAAAAGCTCTTAAGCATCAAGTGTGATTCTAAAAATCTACATTTACTTTAAATTTCCTAATTTTTCTTTTTGTTAGCGCTTTAATTAGTTCAGTTGTGCTTGTGTGCGATGTGCAAGGAGGGATTTTAATCAATTACGTCATATACGAAGGTGCGTAAGTGATTTGGTAAGGTTGGTAGATCATTACAAGAACCTTGACAGTATCTATCAATCGCCAAATTCGCCGAAATAAACTACAAAGAAAAGGGAAAATGACGTACCTGGACTCACGCTGCTAGTTGCCCGCTAGTCCAATCAGGATTTATAATTTGTCGTCAGTAGTATATATTGAGCTACAGATCGAGTTGCTGGCATTTAGCTGCCTGCCATCTTTAAAACAAGAGGGCGTAGGAAAAACAATCACTTGTTGTTGATAATGTAACTTGAAAAAATCAAGTATTGACTGCTTAGAACAGCAGGATATTATTGTGAATCAATTTCACTTTGCAATAGTGAATTCGCCAATAGTGATACTTTCAAAAGGATGAGCCAGCGACGACATTGGATCAGTTCGGCATCCTCCGCTTTTGGTGAGGGCTGGAGCTTTATCACCGCAGTACTTTATCTACCATGTATCACCGCGGCTGGAGCGCGTATATTTTTTGGTAGACAAAGAAGTGCGACATCTAGCGATAACTACAGTGACTAGCAACAATCTGTCAGCCTGACGATATTTCCGCTACATAGCCGGACTAGATGTGGCACATTGCCTATACACACATAATCCTCTGTAGCATAGTTGTGGTTAACCTTCCGGCTTCCATGCCGAGGGTGGCCGGTTCGAATCCCGGCGACGGCTTTTGTTTTGTTTTTGTCATAATGGCTACGAGCGAATCTTAGGTTTCGTCCCGATCGGACTTAAAGGAAATAGTTCACCTTCGGAAATTTTTCAGAACACGATTTTATTATATTTTTTAATACAGTTTCTTTTTTTATTTTCAAAAATGGTCCTACATCGCGCCAATTCAGGACAAAAGGTCGTAAATTATTAATGTTATGGTGTGCGTTATTGGTCTGCGCATGCGCCCTGGTAGTGCTGGCACTCTCAGACGGTACGGTATATCATATATGCGCCGCATTCCTTCGCCAAAAAGTCAAATATCTTCGGCTGGAGAGTCTTTTCAGCCAAGACAAGTTGCAGATAAGGATTTCTCAACACGGGCTACAAAACTGCTATTTCAGTTCAAAATCCCATGTTGAAGGTGAACTATTTCCTTTAAAGGAAATAGTTCACCTTCGGAAATTTTTCAAAACACGATTTTATTATATTTTTTAATACAGTTTCTTTTTTTCTTTTCAAAAATGGTCCTACATCGCGCCAATTCAGGACAGAAGGTTGTGAATTATTAGTGTTATGGTGTGCGTTATTGGTCTGCGCATGCGCCCTGGTAGTGCTAGCACTCTCAGACGGTATGGTATATCATATATGCGCCGCATTCCTTCGCCAAAAAGTCAAATATCTTCGGCTGGAGAGTCTTTTCAGCCAAGAAAAGTTGCAGATAAGGATTTCTCAACACGGGCTACAAAACTGCTATTTCAGTTCAAAATCCCATGTTAAAGATGAACTATTTCCTTTAAAGGAAATAGTTCACCTTCAACATTAGTTTTAAACTGAGATAGCAGTTTTGTAGCCCGTGTTGGGAAACCCCCTTATCTGCAAGTTTTCTTGACTGAAAAGACTCTCCAGCCGAATATATTTGAGTTTTTGGCGAAGGAATGCGGTGCTGGCGAAAGAATGTTGTACTGGTTCTAGCCCGGGCAGAGGCTATACCATCAGCCAATCAGCTTGCAGCTGGTGCTAGCAAGCGATCGCCGGCCGCCGGTTGGCACATCTCCAATGCGAGTCTATCTTTACGCGACTACTTTCGAATCTGATTGGCTGAACCATTTTTTACATTCGCGTGACGTCAGGATTCTGACTCAGAGAGTATGCATATAGTTTTGATAAACAATACAAATTTACGGCCTTCTGTCCTGAATCGGCGCGATATAAGGGCATTTTTGACAATATAAAAAGACATTGTATTAAAAATATACTCAAATCGTGTTGGGTAAAAATTTTCCAAGGTGAACTATTTCCTTTAACCCTATTTGTAACAGGCTCTTGGCTACCACTATTTGTAACAGGGGGGAGCGGATTCGGCCCCCCGGAGATCTCGAGATCTACCAGTCCGATTTTCGAAATTCAAACGGCGTTTGATTTCCCTCAACACGATCTAAATTTCTGAAAAATAAAAACAAATCCGAAATTTTTGAACAGGGGGGCAAAAACTATTTTTTAGAGGTATGTGTGATCCAACACAGCTGTCATGTTTATCAACCGATGTTAACGCAACTAATGGGGACCGATAGATATTGAATTGGAGATTGACATATGACGGTGACTTTGGAAAATTCGAAATCATAGGCGTGTGCAGGTCACTCAATATGGGGGTGAAGTAAATGTGTAATACAACCATTTTTTATGTTGATTTTTTATAAATGAAATGGTGTGTTATTGTGACATTAGACAAAACAGTTATAAAGCATATGTTTTGCCGTAGGCGGTACCAGCCCACATAACACACCCATGTGGTTACCACATGGGTTTAAGATGGGCTACGTGGGCTCACATGGGATCGGTATGGGTCCCATGTGGGCTGAGGAGGGCACATTTGAATATGGGAATGACGTGGGCATACCCATATGGGCCCCATGTGGGATTGAGGAGGTTAGAAGGTGGTGTGCTAGCCCATATGGTAACCATACAGAAACGTCTTCCAAAACCATGTGGGCACCATGTGGGAAAGGTGGGCTAGCCCACATGGTTACCATGTGGTTATCATGTGTCTGTGTTATGTGGGGGGTTAGTGAAAAAGGGAGGTCAAATAGGACAAAAATATTAACCACAGGCAAGTTGCTACCCAGCACCCCTAGTAGCATTGATGCGACATTTCCTTTTGGTTGAGATGATACTGAAATGTAACGTCACAGTGCTACAACGAATCAATATAGATGCAATGGCATTTTCCATTGATTTCACGTTGCGTATTTGTTGATAACTGGTAAATGGGCAGCATTGTGTCTCGACCAGAAGATGATCTTATCTCAACATTCAAGTTAAGCCCGATCGGGTGGTGAGGTCAGGACCTGCGCAACAAGCTCTGCTTAGCGTGGGTCCTGACCTCGGAAATCCATCCATACAAAACATTCGGACTAAAAAAAAAAAATTAAACCCGAGATGTCTCATGAGAACATCTATATATAAAAAAGCGAGCCTTGAACAGCATGACAGCCTCAAATAAATCAAACGTGTGTCGTGTACATTGTATTTAATGTCGTGCTGTTACAGCCGAATGACATCGCCTTAGCATTGTCTTTCGATAACTTATTGTCATTTTCATATAGAGACCGAAGCGCAATACGATATTGGTCCT
This sequence comes from Chirona hameri, assembly GCA_036785665.1. Classification (NCBI taxonomy): domain Eukaryota; kingdom Metazoa; phylum Arthropoda; class Thecostraca; order Balanomorpha; family Balanidae; genus Chirona; species Chirona hameri. Next base: position 16,439 of record JAXIVJ010010434.1, read on the forward strand.
TGACTGTCAACAATTTAGTTAAAGATCGTATAGCAGGCTAAAATACCATATTAGAAACAGTGATCAGGGAAAATGCCTCAGATGGGATATTGTATCATATCCAAACTCACAGTGTTTTTATTTGCAGTTTCGGGAAATTTAATTTATCCGTTGTGACTATCTGTGACTGTTGACCGTTACGTTGCCATGGTAACTGGCCACTAGCGGTTGTTCGAATCGCACGTGGAGCGTCCGAGCCAGTCCGAGCGTCGAACGCCGGGCGGCGGGCGGTTAGGGGTGCAGTTAAAGGGAGTGTGCCTACTGTTTTGGAATGCCAAAAATATGTTTCATACGGTAAGTAGCTGTTGGTTTGATTGTTGTATATGATGAAATTCACATCTGGAGCCCCTTTAGTTGAATTTTCACTTATATTGTTTTTTGTTTATTTTTGTTTCGATATCTATAAAACGATCGCCACTATGGTGATGTTATGTAAAACGGCGCACATAAGACAATACAATTACGGTCACATCATGCAAGATAGAAAGACGAGTTTTGCACAGCACGTTCTTGCCACTGTGAACTTTATTATGTGCAAGTTTTGTAGCTCTAAATTGATATCTTCTTCAAAAAATGGCCATCGGCCATCATCGAAATGGCCATCATCGAAAAACATGATGGCCGTCCAGCTTCTGTTCGGCTGCTGCTATCAGCGTGCACGAGCTGTTTTGTTGAATTGCTATTGGCCGGCGCTAACAATATGTTAGCAGTTTAATCGATAGTTGCAGTGCTTCTAGTAGCGGAAGCCCTCTGGAGTCTACCCGATAACTTTTTGCTCCCAAGCAAATTCCTGGAGTCTTTGACAATCTCAGCAACTAGGGTGAATCTGGAGAAATGAAGTATTGGTTCAATTCAGAAAATTGTGTTCTATAGACCAGTGTCAATAACCCCAACTAAGCGATGTGAGTAGGCACACTCCCTTTAAAGGAAATAGTTCACCTTCAACATGGGATTTTGAACTGAAATAGCAGTTGTGTAGCCCGTGTTGAGAAATCCTTATCTGCAACTTTTCTTGACTGAAAAGACTCTCCAGCCGAAGATATTTGACTTTTTGGCGAAGGAATGCGGCGCATATATGATATACCGTACCGTCTGAGAGTGCCAGCACTGGTCTGAGCATGCGCAGACCAATACCGCACACCATAACATTAAAGGGAAATAATGACCTTTTGATTTTGTTAGCAACAATTTCTTAGGCTACCGCTATGGTTTTAAAATTATGTTATTTAAATTTAAGAATTAAATAAAATTATTCCCAAATTCGAAGTCGGACACACGCTAGTAGCGCTTTCGTTCTCCATGGCAACCAGGCGTCAGCCAATCAAAAGCAAGAAAGGGAATACGTTCTGGCTTTTCATTGGCTCACGCCTGGTTGCCATGGAGAACGAAAGCACTACTAGCAACAACTCGCCACAATGGTTAAGTGCGCCGAGAAGCATGACAATGCTTTGTAAATAAATCGCCGACGCTAAATAGGTCGCCGTCGATGTGCATCGATGAGCTTCCGATTTAATTGCCAGTTTTGTGTTATTGTTTGCTAGTTTTTTGGGGACATTTTTTTATTTTTCATGATAATATAAAGCATAGTGTTATATACAGCCACAGACAAATTATACAATACTCCTAATGTTGAAAACAAATGAATTTATTTTCAAAAATTGAGGGTCGCAACTACTAACTATGCCGCCGTTGATGTGCATCGATGAGCTTCCGATTGTATTGCCACTTTTTCCAATCGCTGTTAGTTTTAGAAGATCGCCGGGCATATAATCACAACAAGCAGAACGCACAATATATTTTCCACTCCATTGCGTAAAAAGAACAATACGGGAAAAGCCCGCAGTTTGATGAGGACCAAAAGTACTTGCAAGTACCGGTCGTTAAAAGTGTGGAACGCTTATCAACTTTAACTTGAAATATCTTTCGGTCGGAAAGTTTTCATGCAAAATGTGATGAATTTACAATATATTTTGGTCTCGTCTGGCGATTTCAAATGCTAACTCCATTTTTCAAATGCTAACTCCGCCGTTGATGTGCATCGATGAGCTTCCGATTGTATTGCCACCTTTTCCAATCGCTGTTAGTTTTAGAAGATCGCCGGGCATATAATCACAACAAGCAGAACGCACAATATATTTTCCACTCCATTGCGTAAAAAAAACAATACGGGAAAAGCCCGCAGTTTGATGAGGACCAAAAGTACTTGCAAGTACCGGTCGTTAAAAGTGTGGAACGCTTATCAACTTTAACTTGAAATATCTTTCGGTCGGAAAGTTTTCATGCAAAATGTGATGAATTTACAATATATTTTGGTCTCGTCTGGCGATTTCAAATGCTAACTCCATTTTTGTGGAAAAAGGTAATTATTTCCCTTTAATAATGTACGACCTTCTGTCCTGAATTGGCGCGATGTAGGACCATTTTTGAAAAGAAAAAAAGAAACTGTATTAAAAAATATAATAAAATCGTGTTCTGAAAATTTTCCGAAGGTGAACTATTTCCTTTAAATCTCGGATTCAGAATACAAATTTATGTAACCATTTGTGGCGCCGGGTTAGATGTGGCACAGTGCCTGTTCAGCTATGAGACGATTTAGCTTAGTGGTGTGGCACTTGACTTCCATGAGGAAGGTGGACGGTTCAAATCCCGGCGAAGGCGCGTGTTTTATATATCGAATCAATGTTGCGTTTCAACCATAAATGTTCGTTATCGACGTCGATTCAACAACACTGTTGATATGTTATGCCCATGTTATATGCTATGGACAAATGTTAAAAGTGGCTAACAAAAAATATATAATCATTATTTGCCTTTCAATGTCTATTCAATGTCAAAACTACCAGCTTGTGTTACTAGGGACTATACATACGTTACTGGTCGTAGATAGTTCCTTTTTGCATGTCGTCCTTCATCATAGGCGTATCCAGGATCCAAACTGGGGAGGCGCAAGACCTTTTGATAGGTATATTATTCGCTATTTATATGATACTAACTAGTCAACAGTTACTATTTCACTTACAACTTCAATTCACATTGCTTACCCCCTTTTACCATACCTGGACTCGCCCATTATCCTATAATCCTTCGTAGATATAAGCTAACCGTCTATTGCGCCGTAATCGCTGGCATATCGAGTTATCACCATGCCAGTCACCCCCTTTTGATGTGCCTGAACACGCCCTTGCAGCTCTATATGTAATAAATTATGCAAATAAGGGAAGGAGAGCTATCGTTTACATCTTGATAGCTATAAATGTCCCTTACATCGGTCTATTGGCTTCCCGCCAAACAGTGAATAATTCCTTGAAACCTCCTCTTTTCAAGCCCCTGAAACAGCCTGCCAAGCAATTTTTATGATATTTCATTAACATCAACTAATTTACACTTGTTTCTATCACCGTAAACCGATGTAACTCCTTCATACTTGAGGCAATTAGGAAGAAACCGTGAAGATCGCATTTCCGTATTATCGACAAATATCGACGCAGAACCCTCCCCAAAAACGTGCCCTGGAACCGCCTCTGTTCAGGTTAGGAACCCAAAACTTTGATTCCAAATGTGCAAATCTATTTTGGGAAAAGTCCCAAAATGTCATGGCTCTACTCCCAGACGTTCTGGAGATATCTGCAAAAACATGAGGGGCGGAATGCAAATAGTGTTACAAATAGGGTTAATGGCTACGAGAGAATCTTAGGGTTCGTCCCGACCGGACTTAATGGCTACGAGAGAATCTTAGGTTTCGTCCCGATCGGACTTACTGGCTATGAGCGAATCTTAGGTTTCGTTCCGGTCGGACTTAATGGCTACGAACGAATCTTAGGTTTCGTCCCGATCGGACTTAAAGGAAATGGTTCACCTTCAACAAGGGGTTTTGAACTGAAATAGCAGTTTTGTAGCCCGTGTTGAGAAATCCTTATCTGGAACTTTTCTTGGCTGAAAAGACTCTCCAGCCGAAGATATTCGACTTCTTGGCGAAGGAATGCGGCTTTTTTTTTTCTTTTTCTTTTTTTATTCCCGGACCGGCCTATAGCCATATTCCGGGTGGGGAGTGACATCTGGCAATTTGCCAGGAAAAGAGTTACGTTATCCGGTTTATGTGACCCGGAACAAACTAGGGACTAGGGCAGCTATTTTACGTTACTAGTTACGTTAACCGGTTTATTTGTACCCGGAAAAATTATTTGTTCAAAGTAAATATAATATCTAACATTACGTTAAGTATTTCGTTCAAGGTCAAATATAATATCTAGCATTACGTTAAGTATTTCGTTCAAGGTCAAAAATAATATCTAGCATTACGTTAAGTATTTCGTTCAAAGTCAAAAATAAGTCAAACACGAGACACACATGCATACATATTTTTATTACAATACACTTGTACAGTGTCAGTGTTGATGGAGCCGTGGCGGTGCCGTCATTGCCACAACGGGAGACTGTTGCCAGTCTCCCTGGCTCCGGCGCCTCGGCGAGACCTGGTTGTGGGGTGTATTTAGCTGGGCGAAAAGTCCTAAATAATAAAAAACCCAGCGTCTAAGGCAAAGGGGAAAAAACCTGCGCGGTGGGCCAAAAATGCGCAAGGCCAAAAACCCCTGTTATATTTGATTAGCTAAACGTGTTTGGTAGAGATAATCTAAGAGGAGACCTATCAATTCAGGATAACTATCACCTAACAGTGTTTGAAGATTTAATGTGATGCCATTTTGTTGTGTGTAATTAATAATGTTCTGTCGTTTATCGTTGTGTACTGGGCAAGTAATAAGTAAGTGCTTGATTGTGTAGCGCGGATAACCTGGGCAATGTTGGCAATTTGGTGGCGGGAGATTCTCCATAATATAATAATGAGTAATTTTTGTATGACCGAGACGGAGGCGCGCCAAAATTACCTCCTTCTCTCTACAATTCTGGTGACTAGATATAAAATGTTGGACTTTTGGCTTAATTGGATAAAGATGAAAATGCGGAGCGGCGTCCCACTCGCTCTGGCGCAGTACGCTAAGTTGAGAATTAATATAATTTAACACGTCTGATACTGGGCTTGGAAGTTGGTTTACTGAAGGTAATTCTAGGCTCAATTTCGCAAGTCTGTCGGCTTCCTCGTTTCCCGGGATACCTGCGTGTCCTGGGATCCAGAGGAATTTAATACTATTGTTTTTACTGTTTAAATACTTGATTAGTTGTCTGATTTTAAATACTATCGGGTTTCTACATTCACTAATCGAGGAAATAGCCGTGAGCGAGGCGGACGAGTCTGTGCAAATGACTACTTCCTTAAGTTTTTCTTTTCTGACGTATATTAATGCTAATAAAATGGCTGACAATTCCGCTGTGTATACGCTATTTATGTCGGGAAGTCTAAAGTTATTGCTAACTGTGTTTGTGTAGAATGCACCACCGGTTCGGCCTTCGCCCCGTGAACCGTCTGTGTATATGTATGTGTATGTGTTGTGTTGTGATTTGTGTTCGTGGAAGAGTGAGAGTGTTTCTGACGCGGTGACTGTGTTTTTGTTGTGTGTGAAGAGGCGGTGTGTGTCTGGTGTTGTGTCGAGCCAGTGAGGTGTGAGTGGTGGCGTTGGCATTGTGGTGATGTGAGCGATGTTGAATAGTGTGAGTGTTTGTCTGATTCTGTGACTGATAAGCGGGTGTCGTTTTTGTAATAGTGTTTGTCGTCTAGTGGGTGCGGGGTGATTTAAAATGTGGAATGTTGGGCGTGTGGGGTGTGAACTTGCTCTGGCGTAGAATCTAAGTAGTGTGTATTTGCGTCGGCGGCAGAGTGTGGGAATGTTAGTGTCGATGTGTAAGTTTGTGGTGTTGGTGGTGCGGCAGGCTCCAGTCACGATGCGCAAGGCAGCGTTTTGGACAGTTTGCAATTTTTTAATTTGTTTGGAACATATGTCATCAAATAAGAATGCGTTATAATCCAGTACTGGGCGTATCAGGGAAGTATATAGTTGGAGGAGAGTGGCCCGATCTGCGCCCCACTCTCGACCAGCCAATGACTTCATAATATTAATTCGTCGCGTACATCTCTGCACTAAATCGTTGAAGTGTGGGATGAACGAGAGACGTGTGTCTAGCGTTATTCCCAGATACTTGAATGATTTGACGAAAGGGATAGTTTGATTTTTATATTTGAATGGAATGTAGGGTTCCACATATGCAGGTTTCTTTGAAAAAATTAGAGATGCAGATTTACTTGGAGAAATTTCCAGACCCCATTGGTCGCACCATACTTTTATATCAATGAGTACTAGTTGTAACATTTTGCTGGCTTGATCGACACTCGGGTGCGAGAACCACACCGCCAGGTCATCAGCGTACATTGAAAATTTGAGACCTTTGTCGATCTTATTAATATTACTGAAGATGTCGTTAATCATAATTAAAAATAGGGTCGGGGAGAGGACCGATCCCTGTGGGACACCGTGGTCCTGATTTTGATTTGGAGAATATGTGTTGCCGCACCTTACATTAAAAGTTCTATTTTCTAAAAAGTTTTGGATAAATTTGGCGAGTCGACCTCGAATTCCGGCCTTATGGACCTTTACTAGAAGTGCGGTTTTGTTGACTCTGTCAAACGCAGCTCTCAAATCAAGAAAGAGGGCAACTGTGACCTCTCTCCCTCGAAAGCCGCGCTGGACAGAGTCGATAAGACCAACTAAATTGTCCGCAGTGGAGCGACCAGGTCGAAAACCACTTTGGTGTGGGGAAAGTAAATTATTTGATTCAATGTATGTCCTGATGCGTCCATTAACCATGCGTTCGAATAGTTTACATGCACAACTGGTTAGAGAAATAGGGCGATAGCTAGCGGGAGAAGATTTGGGTTTGCGAGGTTTAATTATAGGAATTAGCGTACTATTATGCCAAGATTCAGGGAAAGTGCCATCAAACCACATGGTGTTGAAGGCTGTTAGTAAGTTGGTGAGACCAGTCTCTGTCAAGTTTTTAAAGAAAGAGTAATCAATTTGATCTGGCCCTACAGAAGTTTTACCACATTTACCGATAGCATACGTTAACTCGGAGTTGGTAAAAGGAGAGTTGTAGATTTCTACGTTATTAGAGTCAAAGCTAATAGATTGAAATTGATCGTTAAGTTGGTTAGTAAAAGTTGGTGTACATTGTTGGGTTGATGATATGCTAGCGTAGTGTTGTGCAAATTGTGTCGCCACCTCTAGGGGAAGCGTGTACGATGTGTTGTGTATTTGTAAGTGTGGGATTTTGTATGGCGGTGGTCTTTTATTTGAAAACGATTTAATTAATGTCCAAATTTTTGAGAGGGAGGTAAATCGATTAAAGGTAGATGAGAATTCCTGCCAAGATTCTTTTTTTGCTTTGTCAATGATTGTTTTAGCCAAAGAGCGGGTTTTCCGTACTTCGTTCTCGTTTTCTGCAGTTATACAAGATTGAAATTTTCGAAATGCTCTTTTCCGGAGGGCAACAGCTCTTTGGCATTCTGTGTTCCACCACGGGGCAGTACGCTGCCTCGGGTGGTGTTGTGTGTGTGTGCGTGTGTGTGGGATGTGCTGGTGTGCTGATGCGAGAATAGTGTTTAAAAATGTGTTAATGTCGGTCTGGGAGTCTGCGGGGTGACTAGTGTCAATGTGTTTTTGAAAGGAGGACCAGTCGGCTTTGCGAAGGTTCCATCTAGGCAGAGAGTAAAAATTTGTCTGTCCGGAAGGGACTTGGAGTTCTAAGTGAATTGGGAAATGATCGCTAAAAAGAGGGTCAGATTGTGCGTTAAATGTAAAAAGAGTCGCGATGCGTGGTGTGGCGAAGGCGAGATCGATGGCGCTGTAAGTCACCTCGCCTCCTGAGTGGTGTACGTGTGTGGGCGATTGGTCGTTAAGGAAGACCAAATTATGCCGGTCCAGTAGGTCCAGCATAATTTGGCCTCGAAGAGAGTTCCGAAGGCAGCCCCACGCCCGACTATGCGCGTTGAAATCGCCCATAATCAGACATGGGGTGTTAATATTTGTAATAAGCTGAGAAAAAGAATCAATGTCTATGTCCTCCGTAGGACGGAAATAAATTGAGATGAGAGTTATTTCTAGCTGAGCGATTTTAATATTAACGCCGACTGCGTCTAAGGTTGTTTGAAGGTCGATTTGATGATGCAAAAGTTGGTTTGAAATAAGCAAAGCCGAGCCGCCTCGGCGCGGTGATGCATTTACGTTGTTTGTATAAAGGCTATAACCGTAGATTTTAAGAGTATAATTGTTAAAGTCGGCGTCAATAAAATGGGTTTCCTGAACAGCGGCTACTAACGGATTATTATTTAAGACGTAATGTTTGAATTGCCCCCAATGGGATATTAAAGATCTAACATTCCATTGGAGGACAAATTCTGGCTGGTTATTATTCATTTTTAGTCGCTGCTGTCCGGGCCGCGCCCTGCGGTCGCTCGGGTGTGCCTGGGTATGCGGGGCTTCGACCGTGACCGGGACCGGGCTGGCGGGGAGGGGGTCGGGCTCTCCTCAGTGGCCCGGGGGCGGGAGTGGGAGGAGGGGCGGGAGTGGGAGGAGGGGCGGGGTCGGGAGGAGGGGCGGGAGTGGGAGGAGGGGCGGGAGTGGGAGGAGGGGTGGGAGAGGGAGGAGGGGCGGGGTTGGGAGGAGGGGCGGGAGTGGGAGGAGGGACGGGAGTGGGAGGAGGGGCGGGAGAGGGAGGAGGGGCGGGAGCGCTGGTTCTGGCCGGCCTTCAGGGCGGCGGTCCGCAGGAGGGACTCGTCGTCAGACGACAGTTCCGAAGAACGACGGGTGGTCTCCCGGCGAGGGGAGGGTCCGTCCGAGGGAGCCGGGGTGGACTCGGCTGAGCGGCGGGGCAGGTCGGGCATGGGCGGGTAGCCGTACCTGGCGGGTCGGGGTTGGGGCAGGTCTGGCTGGGCAGCCTGCTGGTATGGGGTTGCCTGGGGCGGGGCTTGCGGACCGGTGGTCCGGTGGGGCGGGTGCTTGGCCAGCGGCGGCCAGGCGGCGGGGTTCAAGTTTGGGGAGAGCGTCGGGGGGGGAAGCGGGCCTCTGTCGGTGTCCGTTCTCCGCCTCCACGAACGCCACCTGAGCCGGGCAGCGCCGATACCAGGCGGCGTGGGCGTCGCCGCATCCGGCGCAGCACTTAGCTGCGGCGGTGCACCCGTCTGTCGGGTGTTGCCCGGCACACCGACCACACGTGTGGCTGTGTGCCTGGCAGACGCCGTCGGTGTGGCCGAATCGCCAACACTTTCGGCACTGCCGGGGGGGGGGGGCGGATCCAGGGGCGTACGTCTACCCGAAGGTAGCCGCAGTACACCTGGCTGGGCAGTGCTAGGCTGCCGAACCTCAGGCGTACCAGTGGGTTGGGCTGCTCTTGCCTCTGGGGCCTGAGCCGCACCACCTCCACTACGCCCTGCGGCTCGAGCTCAAAGATGATCTCCTCCTCCGAGAGGCTAGCCACCTCAGGGCACCACATGAGGCCCTCCACCGAGTTTAGGTGGATGGGGGCCTCGACGTTCACCGCTACACCGATGAACGACGTGGTTGCCAGCAGCCGGACGTTCTGCTGTCCAGACATGGTCTGGATCAGGAGAGCTCCTGACCGGATCACCCTGGCCTTTCCCACGTCCCCGCCACAGGTCGAGTGTATCCAGCGCCTTATGGCGAAGGGGTTGGTCGACCCAAACGGAGCACCGTCGTCCCGCTTCATAAGCAGGAACGCCGGGCCGTCGGGGGTGCGTGAGTCGGGCGGGAGCCTGGCCCCTGGACGGGGCGGGCTGGGCCCCTGAAGGGGGCGGGGCCCCTGAAGGGGGCGGGGAGGGGGGCCGTCCAGGGGGACGCGCGGTCGCGCGCCGGAAGACCCCAGAGGGGGGTCGGGCGGGTCGGGGGGGCGGGGTTCCGGGGGGGTAGCCATCGTCGTGGCTCAGGAGGGGAAGGATGGGGGCTAACTGATTACGTTAATTGCCACACACGACAGAACGTGTTGGCAACTGCAAATTAACTTCTCAAGACTGGAGGGGACCTAAACCGTGGAGGAGGCCTATTGCCAATAAAAAAATTGTATCTAATGAGTCTACCTACTTAAAAATATCTAGAGTCTACCTATCTAAGGGTCTACAACCCTGCCACACGCACGTGGTCAGGGTTCCGCACCCGGAAGCGGTGGAGGGCTGGAGCAGGCTGGCTGGAGGCGTCTTCAGGTCCGATGTCGATGAAAGGATGAAGAATGCGGCGCATATATGATATACCGTACCGTCTGAGAGTGCCAGCACTGGTCTGAGCATGCGCAGACCAATAACGCACACCATCAAATTAATAATTTACAACCTTCTGTCCTGAGTTGGCGCGATGTAGGACCATTTTTGAAAAGAAAAAAGAAATTGTATTAAAAGATATAATAAAATCGTGTTCTGAAAAAAAATCCGAAGGTGAACTATTTCCTTTAACCCTATTTGTAACAGGGGGGGGGGCGGATTCCGCCCCCCCCCCCCCCTCATGTTTTTTGCAGATATCTCCAGAACGGCTGGGAGCAGGCCCATGAAATTTTGGGACTTTTCATAGAATTGAATACCGCATTTGGAGTCAAAATTTTGAGTTCTTAACCTGAAAAGAGGCGGTTCCAGGGTACAGTTTTGGGTGGGTTCGGAGGCGATATTTGGCGATAATACGGAAATGCGATCTTCACGGTTTCTTCGTAACTGCCTCAAGTATGAAGGAGTTACATCGGTTCACGGTGATTGCAACAAGTGCAAATTAGTTGATGTTAATGAAATATCATTAAAATTTCATGGCAGAGGCGGTTTCAGGGGCTTGAAAAGGGGGGGGGGTTTCCAGGAAATATTCAATGCTTGGCGGGAAGCAAATAGAGCAATGTAAGGGACATTTCTAGTTATCAAAATGTAAAAGATAGCTTCTGCTCCCATTATTTGCATAATTTATTACATATAGAGTTTCAGGGGCGTGTTCAGGCACATGAAAAGGGGGGTGACTGGCTTGGTGATGACGATATGCCAGCGATAACGGCGCAATAGACGGTTAGCTTATAATTATATATATGCACATATGAGGCCAGGAAAGGGAATAAAGTCATTTTTTGCAGAGGCGCGCTCAGGAATGGAAGAAAGGGGGTCATATTATTGCAAGGAAACTAAGAGGCATGGGCGTACAATGACATAACATACTGTAGTTTTCGGATGAAACACGCACCACAGGCTACTCTACGAACGATTATAAGATAATAGGCGAGTCCAGGTAGAGTAAAAGGGGGGTAAGCAATGTTAATTGAAGTTGTAAGTGAAATAGTCACTGTTGACTAGTTAGTATCATAATAGCAGATAATATACTTATCAAAAGGTATTGAGCCGCCCCAGTTTGGATCCTGGATACGCCTATTATGAAGTACAACATGCAAAAAGGAACTATCTCCGATCAGTAACATATTTATAGTGCTGGGTAGCAACTTGTCTGCGGTTAATATTTTTCCAATTTTACCCCCCTTTTTCACTAACCTGGTACCGCCTATGGCAAACAATATAATTTTTAACTGTTTTGCCTAATGTCACAATCACATACCATTTCATTTCTTTAAAAAAAAACACATCAAAAAATTGTTTTATTACGCATTTACTTCACCCCCATATTGAGTGACCTGCACACGCCTATGATTTTTGAATTTTCAAACGCCACTGTCATATATCAATTTCCAATTAAATCTCTATCGATTCGTATTAATTGTGTTAAAATCGGTTGATAAACATGAAAGCTATGTGGGATCAAAAATACCACTAAAATTTGTGGTTTTTGCCCCCCTGTTGCCCCCCTATCAAAAATTTATATTTTTTTATTATTTAGAAATGTAGATCGTGTTGAGGGGAACCAAACGCCGTTTCATTTTTGAAAATCGGACGGATAGATCTCGAGATCTCCGGGGAGCGGAATCCGCCCCCCCCCCCCTGTTACAAATAGGGGTAGCCAGGAGCCTGTTACAAATAGGGTTAAAGGGAATAGGTCACCTTGAAAGTTGTCTTGAAGTTCAACCATTAGGTGTATCTTGACCTCAAAACTATGAATATGACTTTGGTTTGGACAACTGATGGATATATGTGGAGAAAGAAGTACGTTTCTCTTTCTATTTCACGAGAAATCGTACGATAGCAGCTGGCGTTCTGGCTCCGCCCCGCTCCGCCTGACGCCAAGTACAGTCTCTGACAAGGGGCCGCCGCGCCGCCCGGGCGGCTGAGCGGATATTAACGAAGCGTCGTGATCAGAGACTACGTGCTAGAGAGTGCACCTGCCTCCGGCGGCGCGGCGGCGAGCGTTCATTCCCCGATCGTGGCCCGGAACAGCGGGATTGAAATCGGGCCCACTAGTCCTGTGTCGAAATTACTTAACGTAGAGAGGTAATTCTTTCACCTCAACCCATTTTTAGATCTGCTCTACAAATCTGCTATCTCAGTCCAAAACCCCATTGTGGTGTCGTCAGACCGGTGTGCCCTGCCTGTCTCTCACGGTACCTCTCGTCCCCCTAGCGGACCCTATGTAGCTGGGAGTTGGTGAGCTGGCCGAGAGATGGCGCGCGGGTACCCAGCCGCCGCCAGCCCGATCGGCCTGCGCGCGGGAACCGTGTTGAGCGTTTTTTTTTTCGTTTTTTTTTCTTCCCGGAACGGCCTATAGCCATTTTCCGGGGAGGGGCAATGACCTCTGGCAATTTGCCAGGCAAAAAACTACGTTAACCGGTTTATGTGACCCGGAGCAAACTAGGGACTAGGGCAGCTATTTTACGTTACTAATTACGTTAACCGGTTTATTTGTACCCGGAAAAATTATTTGTTCAAAGTAAATATAATATCTAACATTACGTTAAGTATTTCGTTCAAGGTCAAATATAATATCTAGCATTACGTTAAGTATTTCGTTCAAGGTCAAAAATAATATCTAGCATTACGTTAAGTATTTCGTTCAAAGTCAAAAATAAGTCAAACACGAGACACACATGCATACATATTTTTATTACAATACACTTGTACAGTGTCAGTGTTGATGGAGCCGTGGCGGTGCCGTCATTGCCACAACGGGAGACTGTTGCCAGTCTCCCTGGCTCCGGCGCCTCGGCGAGACCTGGTTGTGGGGTGTATTTAGCTGGGCGAGAAGTCCTGAATAATAAAAAACCCAGCGTCTAAGGCAAAGGGGAAAAAACCTGCGCGGTGGGCCAAAAATGCGCAAGGCCAAAAACCCCTGTTATATTTGATTAGTTAAACGTGTTTGGTAGAGATAATCTAAGAGGAGACCTATCAATTCAGGATAACTATCACCTAACAGTGTTTGAAGATTTAATGTGATGCCATTTTGTTGTGTGTAATTAATAATGTTCTGTCGTTTATCGTTGTGCACTGGGCAAGTAATAAGTAAGTGCTTGATTGTGTAGCGCGGATAACCTGGGCAATGTTGGCAATTTGGTGGCGGGAGATTCTCCATAATATAATAATGAGTAATTTTTGTATGACCGAGACGGAGGCGCGCCAAAATTACCTCCTTCTCTCTACAATTCTGATGACTAGATATAAAATGTTGGACTTTTGGCTTGATTGGATAAAGATGAAAATGCGGAGCGGCGTCCCACTCGCTCTGGCGCAGTATGCTAAGTTGAGAATTAATATAATTTAACACGTCTGATACTGGGCTTGGAAGTTGGTTTACTAAAGGTAATTCTAGGCTCAATTTCGCAAGTCTGTCGGCTTCCTCGTTTCCCGGGATACCGGTGTGTCCTGGGATCCAGAGGAATTTAATACTATTGTTTTTACTGTTTAAATACTTGATTAGTTGTCTGATTTTAAATACTATCGGGTTTCTACATTCACTAATCGAGGAAATGGCCGTGAGCGAGGCGGACGAGTCTGTGCAAATGACTACTTCCTTAAGTTTTTCTTTTCTGACATATATTAATGCTAATAAAATGGCTGACAATTCCGCTGTGTATACGCTATTTATGTCGGGAAGTCTAAAGTTATTACTAACTGTGTTTGTGTAGAATGCACCACCGGTTCGGCCTTCGCCCCGTGAACCGTCTGTGTATATGTATGTGTATGTGTTGTGTTGTGCTTTGTGTTCGTGAAAGAGTGAGAGTGTTTCTGACGCGGTGACTGTGTTTTTGTTGTGTGTGAAGAGGCGGTGTGTGTCTGGTGTTGTGTCGAGCCAGTGAGGTGTGAGTGGTGGCGTTGGCATTGTGGTGATGTGAGCGATGTTGAATAGTGTGAGTGTTTGTCTGATTCTGTGACTGATAAGCGGGTGTCGTTTTTGTAGTAGTGTTTGTCGTCTAGTGGGTGCGGGGTGATTTAAGATGTGGAATGTTGGGCGTGTGGGGTGTGAACTTGCTCTGGCGTAGAATCTAAGTAGTGTGTATTTGCGTCGGCGGCAGAGTGTGGGAATGTTAGTGTCGATGTGTAAGTTTGTGGTGTTGGTGGTGCGGCAGGCTCCAGTCACGATGCGCAAGGCAGCGTTTTGGACAGTTTGCAATTTTTTAATTTGTTTGGAACATATGTCATCAAATAAGAATGCGTTATAATCCAGTACTGGGCGTATCAGGGAAGTATATAGTTGGAGGAGAGTGGCACGATCTGCGCCCCACTCTCGACCAGCCAATGACTTCATAATATTAATTCGTCGCGTACATCTCTGCACTAAATCATTGAAGTGTGGGATGAACGAGAGACGTGTGTCTAGCGTTATTCCCAGATACTTGAATGATTTGACAAAAGGGATAATTTGATTGTTATATTTTAATGGAATGTAGGGTTCCACAAATGCAAGTTTCTTTGAAAAAATTAGAGATGCAGATTTACTTGGAGAAATTTCCAGACCCCATTGGTCGCACCAAACCTTTATATCAATGAGTACTAGTTGTAACGTTTTGCTGGCTTGATCGACACTCGGGTGCGAGAACCACACCGCCAGGTCATCAGCGTACATTGAAAATTTGAGACCTTTGTCGATCTTATTAATATTACTGAAGATGTCGTTAATCATAATTAAAAATAGGGTCGGGGAGAGGACCGATCCCTGTGGGACACCGTGGTCCTGATTTTGATTTGGAGAATATGTGTTGCCGCACCTTACATTAAAAGTTCTATTTTCTAAAAAGTTTTGGATGAATTTGGCGAGTCGACCTCGAATTCCGGCCTTATGGACCTTTACTAGAAGTGCGGTTTTGTTGACTCTGTCAAACGCAGCTCTCAAATCAAGAAAGAGGGCAATTGTGACCTCTCTCCCTCGAAAGCCGCGCTGGACAGAGTCGATAAGACCAACTAAATTGTCCGCAGTGGAGCGACCAGGTCGAAAACCACTTTGGTGTGGGGTAAGTAAATTATTTGATTCAATGTATGTCCTGATGCGTCCATTAACCATGCGTTCGAATAGTTTACATGCACAACTAGTTAGAGAAATAGGGCGATAGCTAGCGGGAGAAGATTTAGGTTTGCGAGGTTTAATTATAGGAATTAGCGTACTATTATGCCAAGATTCAGGGAAAGTGCCGTCAAACCACATGGTATTGAAGGCTGTTAGTAAGTTGGTGAGACCAGTCTCTGTCAAGTTTTTTTAAGAAGGAGTAGTCAATTTGATCTGGCCCTACAGAAGTTTTGCCACATTTACCTATAGCGTACGTTAACTCTGAGTTGGTAAAAAGAGAGTTGTATATTTCTACGTTATTAGAGTCAAAGCTGATAGATTGAAATTGATCGTTAAGTTGGTTAGCAAAAGTTGGTGTACATTGTTGTGTTGATGATATGTTAGCGTAGTGTTGTGCAAATTGTGTTGCCACCTCTAGGGGAAGCGTGTAAGATGTGTTGTGTATTTGTAAGTGTGGGATTTTGTATGCCGGTGGTCTTTTATTTGAAAACGATTTAATTAATGTCCAAATTTTTGAGAGGGAGGTAAATCGATTAAAGGTAGATGAGAATTCCTGCCAAGATTCTTTTTTTGCTTTGTCAATGATTGTTTTAGCCAAAGAGCGGGTTTTCCGTACTTCGTGTTCGTTTTCTGCAGTTATACAAGATTGAAATTTTCGAAATGCTCTTTTCCGGAGGGCAACAGCTCTTTGGCATTCTGTGTTCCACCACGGGGCAGTACGCTGCCTCGGGTGGTGTTGTGTGTGTGTGCGTGTGTGTGGAATGTGCTGGTGTGCTGATGCGAGAATAGTGTTTAAAAATGTGTTAATGTCGGTCTGGGAGTCTGCGGGGTGACTAGTGTCAATGTGTTTTTGAAAGGAGGACCAGTCGGCTTTGCGAAGGTTCCATCTAGGCAGAGAGTAAAAATTTGTCTGTCCTGAAGGGACTTGGAGTTCTAAGTGAATTGGGAAATGATCGCTAAAAAGAGGGTCTGATTGTGCGTTAAATGTAAAAAGAGTCGCGATGCGTGGTGTGGCGAAGGCGAGATCGATGGCGCTGTAAGTCACCTCGCCTCCTGAGTGGTGTACGTGTGTGGGTGATTGGTCGTTAAGGAAGACCAAATTATGCCGGTCCAGTAGGTCCAGCATAATTTGGCCTCGGAGAGAGTTCCGAAGGCAGCCCCACGTCCGACTATGCGCGTTGAAATCGCCCATAATCAGACATGGGGTGTTAATATTTGTAATAAGCTGGGAAAAAGAATCAATGTCTATGTCCTCCGTAGGACGGAAATAAATTGAGATGAGAGTTATTTCTAGCTGAGCGATTTTAATATTAACGCCGACTGCGTCTAAGGTTGTTTGAAGGTCGATTTGATGATGCAAAAGTTGGTTTGAAATAAGCAAAGCCGAGCCGCCTCGGCGAGGTGATGCATTTACGTTATTTGTGTAAAGGCTATAACCGGCGATTTTCAAGGTATAATTATTAAAGTCGGCGTCAATAAAATGGGTTTCCTGAACAGCGGCTACTAACGGATTATTATTTAAGACGTAATGTTTGAATTGCCCCCAATGGGATATTAAAGATCTAACATTCCATTGGAGGACAAATTCTGACTGTTGATTATTCATTTAGATTTACTTTTACTGTCCAAGCCTTGCCTGGAGGTCGCTCGAGTATGTCTGCGGGGGCGGGCGGCCGGGCGGGAGGGCGAGGAGGAGTGGGAGCGCGATGAATCTGATTGGGTGTCACTCTCCGAGAGTCGGGGAGGGGAGTGGGCGGGGCGGGCGGGCGGGGAGTTGGAGCGGGAGGGCGGGGGAGGGGAGTGGGCGGGGCGGGCGGGCGGGGAGTTGGAGCGGGAGGGCGGGGCGGGGTTGCGGGCGATTGATTGGGAGACGGCTCTCATGAGAGAGTCGTCCGAGGAGTCCTCCGAGAGTCGGCACTCCGCTGGTGCTGCGGAGGCCGGGGAGGCGGGGCCTGAGTCGATGTTCGACTCGGCTGGGGAGGGGGAGCGCGGTGCCGGTGGATCAGCGGCAGCGGCGCACTCGAGGTCAGCCAGAGATGCCTTTGGGGACTGGCATGGTGGTTGGGGGGTCTGGCGGTTGGGGGGTCTGGCGGGAGGCCGGTTGGGTGGGGGGAGGTTCCGGGAGGGGGGAGGGGCGGCCAAGCGCCAGGGGCGAGACCTGGGGAGAGCGGGGCGTCCGGTGGGCGCCGACTGTCGCGCCTTTCGTCGCGCTTCAGGCGCTCCGCCTCGCGAGCGAGGCCCCAGGCTCTACACCGGCGGTCCCAGGCCGGGTGGGCCTGGTCGCACGTGGCGCAGCGTGCTGCGCGCGTGCACCCTTCGGTGCCGTGCTCGCCTGCGCACCGTCCACAGGTGGCGGTGCGCACCCGGCAGGTCCACTTGAGGTGGCCGTAGTGCCAGCACTGCTGACACTGCCGGGGGGGGGGGGGGGGGGATCCACTCCCTGACGGGGGCGGCCACG
The DNA here is from genome assembly GCA_036785665.1 of Chirona hameri. Taxonomy (NCBI): domain Eukaryota; kingdom Metazoa; phylum Arthropoda; class Thecostraca; order Balanomorpha; family Balanidae; genus Chirona; species Chirona hameri. Next base: position 34,301 of record JAXIVJ010010434.1, read on the forward strand.
TACCCACAATGGATGTGGGTAGGCAGCTCCCTGCCTCTGAAGCGGAGCCGAATCAGCGGGTTGGGCTGATCGGGTCGCTTTCCCGTGGGCGAGAGGCGCGTGACCTCGCACACCCCTTGGTGTGCGAGCTCTCGGAGGAGGAGGTCCTCCGAGAGGGTGGCCACGTCTGGGCACCACACCAGACCCTCCACGGAGTTTAGGTGCGCCGGGGCTTCCACGGCGACCTTCGCTCGGTTGAAGGTTGTCCGACCCATCAGACGGACGTTCTGTTCGGACGTCAGCGTCTCGATCAGGAGGGCTCCTGATCGGATGGGCTTTGCGCTGTCAACGTCGCCACCACAGATGGCGACCAGCCAGCGCCGGATATGGAACGGGTTGATCGTTCGGAACGGGCGTCCATCCGTTCGCCACATAAGGAGGCGAGCGGGCCCGTTCGGGGGGTGGGGTCGGGGGGAGCTGTGCTCCGGGTCGGCTCCTGGGATGCCCCTGAGGGGGGCGGGGAGTGGAGCCGGCCTGGGGAGTGCGTGGTCGCGCGCCGGGGGACCCCAGAGGGGGGTCGGGTGGGTCGGGGGGACGGGAGTCCGGCGACTGCCAGGCCCCTGGACGGGGCGGGCGGGGCCCCTGAGGGGGGCTGGGAGGGGGGACCCCTGAGGGGGGTCGGGGGGACGCGGGCGGGGCCCCTGAAGGGGGCTGGGAGGGGGACCGTCCAGGGGGGCACGCGGTCGCGCACCGGAGAACCCCGGAGGGGGGTCGGGCGGGTCGGGGGGGGGGGGGGGCGGGGTTCCGGGGGGGGGGGGGGGGTAGCCATCGTCGTGGCTCAGGAGGATAGGATGGGGGCTAACTATTTACTTTAATTGCCACACACGACAGAACGTGTTGGCACCTGCAAGTTAACTGCCCAAAAGTGGAGAGGGACCTACGCCGTGGAGGAGGCCTATTGCCAATAAAAAAAAATTGTGCTAATGAAACTGCCTACTTAAAAATATCTAAAGGCTACCTATCTAAAGGTCTAACGACCCTGCCACAAGCACGTGGACAGGGTCCCGCACCCGGAAGCGGTGGAGGGCTGGAGGAGAGAAGTCTGGAAGGCGTCCGTGGTCCGATGTCGTTGAGATCGATGCGTGTTGAGCGGGGGACGGAGTTGGACAGCGACCGACGGCGGACCTGTGTGCGCGCGCGCAGTAAATACAGTCACTTGGGACCGGAGCACGTTGTGTACCGCGGGACGGACTGGGACCCAGCAGTAACTCAGGCGCGGGTACACAATACCCATGTTAAAGGTGAACTATTCCCTTTAAAGGAAATAGTTCACCTTGGAATTTGGAGAGAAAAAAATCCTTGGGAAAAAAATCCGTTCACCTTGGAATTTTTTTTACCCAACACGATTTTATTATATTTTTTAATACAATCTCTTTTTTTATATTGTCAAAAATGACCTTATATCGCGCCGATTCAGGACAGAAGGCCGTAAATTTGTATTGTTTATCAAAACTATATACATACTCCCTGAGTCAGAGTCCTGACGTCACGCGAATGTAAAAACTGGTTCAGCCAATCAGATTGGAAAGTAGTCGCGTAAAGATAGACTCGCATTGGAGATGTGCCAACCGGCGGCCGGCGTTCGCTTGCTAGCACCAGCTGCAAGCTGATTGGCTGATGGCCTCTGCCCGGGCTAGAACCAGTACAACATTCTTTCGCCAGCACCGCATTCCTTCGCCAAAAACTCAAATATATTCGGCTGGAGAGTCTTTTCATTCAAGAAAACTTGCAGATAGGGGTTTCCCAACACGGGCTACAAAACTACTATCACAGTTTAAAACTTCTGCTGAAGGTGAACTATTTCCTTTAAAGGAAATAGTTCACCTTGGATTTTTTTTACCAAACACAATTTGATTATATTTTTTTAAACAATTTATTTTTATATTGTCAAAAATGGCCTTATATCGCGCCGATTCAGGACATAAGGTCGTACATTTGTATTGTTTATCAAAACTATATGCATACTCTCCGAGTCAGAGTCCTGACGTCACGCGAACGTAAACAATGGTTCAGCCAATCAGATTCGAAAGTAGTCGCGTAAGGATAGACTCGCATTGGAGATGTGCCAACCGGCGGCCGGCGTTCGTTTGCTAGCACCAGCTGCAAGCTGATTGGCTGATGGTATAGCCTCTGTCCGGGCTAAAACCAGTACAACATTCTTTCGCCAGCACCGCATTCCTTCGCCAAAAAATCTAATATATTCGGCTGGAAAGTCTTTTCAGTCAAGAAAACTTGCAGATAGGGGTTTCCTAACACGGGCTACACAACTGCTATATCAGTTTAAAACGAATGTGGAAGGTGAATTATTTCCTTTAAAGGAAATAGTTCACCTTCAACATTAGTTTTAAACTGAGATAGCTGTTTTGTAGCCCATGTTGGGAAACCCCTATCTGCAAGTTTTCTTGACTGAAAAGACTCTCCAGCCGAAGATATTTGACTTTTTGGCGAAGGAATTCGGCGCATATATGATATACCGTACCGTCTGAAAGTGCCAGCACTGCCATGGAGCATGCGCAGACCAATAACGCACACCATAAAATTAATGATTTACGACCTTCTGTCCTGAATTGGCGCGATGTAGGACCATTTTTGAAAATAAAAAAAGAAACTGTATTCAAAAATATAATAAAATCGTGTTCTGATAAATTTTCCGAAGGTGAACTATTTCCTTTAAAGGAAATAGTTCACCTTCAACATGGGGTTTTGAACAGTTTAGTAGCCCGTGTTGAGAAATCCCTATCTGCAACTTGTATTGGCTGAAAAAACTCTCCAGCCGAAGATATTTGACTTTTTGGCGAAGGAATGCGGCGCATATATGATATACCGTACCGTCTGAAAGTGCCAGCACTGCATGGAGCATGCGCAGACCAATAACGTACACCATAACATTGATAATGTACTACCTTCTGTCCTGAATTGGCGCGATGTAGGACCATTTTTGAAAAGAAAAAAAAGAAACTGTATTAACAAATATAATAAAATCGTGTTCTGAACAAATTTCCGAAGGTGAACCAAGGCTATGTAAACCAGGTAGACCGCTCCGGCCGAAAAAGTGGCGACAACTCGTAATTTAGTTGCAACGACCCCGCAGCTGCTGTGACGCGGATGAGGGTCTCGCGGCCGGCCGGCCGGTCGCCTACGTAGGGTTAACGCGTAGACCCCTCCCGATTTTTTGTCGCTTGGTTCCTTTGTTTGTCGGCTGATTTTTAAACTTAAGCTGTCTATCTACCACAAATTAAGCGTTGTATTGGGTGCCGTTGTGAAAATTGCAATCCGACCCAAACTTTTTAAGTTATGGGTCGGAACAGTTTGCTGCCCGGTGATTCCGGCCGGCCGCGTACTCCCCCCGTTTTTTTCCAACTTGGTTCCTTCGTTTACCGGCCGATTGTTACACTTCAGATGTCCATATACCACAAATTAAGCGATGTATTCGATGACGTTGGGAAAATCGCAATGCAACCCATTTTTTTAAAGTTATGGGCCGGCAAATTCCACTGACCGGCGATTCCGGCCGGACCGCCGTACGTAAAACGCCAACGCGCACGTTCCTCCGGTGTATGTCGCCTGATTTCTTCATTTGCCGACCTATCGTTACAATTAAGATAACAATCTGTCACAAATTGAAGATGTATCTTATGCCGTTGAGAAAATTATCATCGGACTCAAACTATTTACATTTTGGGCCGGCGAAGTTAACCGTCCTTTGGCTCACGATGGCAGACCGGACAGCCACCACATACAATACTCAAACAGTGATAACACTCAAATAGTCTGAATTTAAATCATGCGGCCCATATTATGGCTAAGGAAAAATTGCACTAGGCTTACCTGATAAATAAAACAAAGTTGCTGATATAAGTTATAACAGTTGACAATTTGCGATGATAACGTCTGACAGTTCTTGGTAAAGGCCAAAGCATACCCACAAAATAGATATTCTCATCTTTTTTGACGAGTTTCATGAAAATCTGATTAGATAAGTCGATTGTCAAATACATTCAAGCAATTCAAAGTAACTGTTTAAAATTACACTTCCCGCCCGCGTCTCAACACCACACCATCCCGTCCGCTCACCGCGTCTCCAGCCGACGCCGGCCCACCAGGCGCCGCCATTGGCGGATCCAGAACGGTGGTGGTGGGGGGAGGGGAAGTTTTTTTTGGGGGGATTCCAAAAAGTCTCACACAATTCTGAAAACTCATCGGATTTCGCCTGCTTATGCATTGATAGCTGATTCAAAACAAACTTTCCTTAGTAAAAGTTGCTTGGATTTTGTTCTATATCAGGAAATGTGTCAATTTTTCGCCGATTTCAGGTTTGTCTAGAAGTTTGTCGGGGGGAGGGGCATGGCCGCCATACCCTCCCCCCTCTCCCTGGATCCGCTAGTGGGTACCGCGGCGAGACGCAATGTGTTTCTGCCTGTGGAGACAGTGCAGAACATCAGAGATCTTTGGTCACAGCACAGTCACGGCCACGGCATGAGCTGGCAAGTCACAGCTTTAGTCACGGCGCTGCAATGCTAACCCTATGGCGCTGGCCTTGCCAGTCACAGCTTCAGTCACGGCCGTGACCAGGTCTGGTCCCAGCGCTGGGACGCTGGGACCAGAATTTTGCAACTCTAGTTGCCTGGCAACGCACGCGCCAGGGCGCTGTACGTAGCAGGATCTCTCCCGCCCCGTGCGGTCTCTAAATAGTAAATACGTCGCGTTACATCGCATCAGAATTAATTGACCTTTCACATATACATTTGTATAACTCAACGTTTTCTCAAACTAGGAAAAATCCTCGAGAAGCTCCTAGACACCCATGCCCTCCGCAGTGGCGGATCCAGGGGGGGTTGTAGGGGCTGAAGCCCCCTGCCTTAGAAAACGGCGCCATTTTTGTATAGGATTTGCCGGCGCCGAAGGCGCCGTAGCGTTTTCGGAAGGCCGCCAGGGCGCCCTTGCGTCTACCAACAGCATCGTAGCACTCTTGGAAGGCACCCTGGCACCCTCAGAAGACATCTTGCAGCCCTCACAACGCATTATGCCGCCCTCAGAAGGTACATCGCCGCCCTCGGAAGGCATTATGCCGCCCTCGGAAGGCATTATGCCGCCCTCGGAAGGCACCATGCCGCCCCCGTCACCGAGGAAATATGCCGCCCTCAGGCCTGAAGCCCCCTGCCTTAGAAAATCCAGGATCCGCCCCTGGCCCTCCGCACGGCGCCATGCAATTAACGTTACGTAAGCAAATGATGTTCGGCTATTCTGACCCTCATCCTCGTCATCAGCCGTCAACCAATGAGCGTGGAGAGTGTCAGACGCTGATTAGCCAAAAAGCTGTTGGCAGCAAAACCTGGTTCATGAGCAGATGCGTGAACAAGACCAAGCTGCGGACGTTGCTAATATTTGTCGCCCTTTGGCGGAGCGGACCCCCCTGAGGTGAACCATTTCCTTTAATGGCTACGAGGGAATCTTAGGGTTCGTCCCGATCGGAATTAATGGCGGGGTTAGGTTAAGTTAGGTTAGGTTAGGTTAGTTATATGGAAGACATATTGGAGAACCAAGTATTGACGATGCCCACACCGAATTTCAAAGCAATATCTATACGTGGCACTTCTTTGTCTACCAAAATATATACGCGGCTGGAGCTAGGAGAGTCCTTAGGGAGTATTTATACAGACCTTGGTAGAGCCGAGAGATTACAATATGCTGAAATAAGAGCGTGAAGTAGCGAAGTACAGGGTATACTAGAACAAGGCGAATTAATCTGTTGTAATGTTTTTGAAGTATTGGTGATGACGATCACTTGGTTAGGTTTATTGCATCAGCTTTACATGCCTTGATTTTTTTTCGTTATTAATCAGGTTTTGCCGAAGGCTGATGCTCATGCCATCAAATCAAAATATGGTGCAGTAAATGGTTCATTTTTTTGTCCTCTGCTGCAAATAGCTGCTCTCTATTCTCTTGTTGTGCTCATTTAATTTATTTGAACTACATTATCAAATCACTGTAAATTGTTCAGATTCTGCTTTATCTTTACAATGGTTAACAGACTTCAATTATAATGCTCAGCTGAGGTTTATTTATGTATCTATGTTGATGTTGAACTTACTCAAGATTCATTCTAGATAGCCACTAAAACTATCCCAACCTAGCCTTCAAATCAAACTGAAGCCTGATGTATGAAACTGTTCTGCAATTTCAGTGCCTACCAGGGCCTCAGCCTGGTCCAGACACAGATTTAGGGGGGTCATGCTGGGATGCTTGCCCTCCCCTGAGGGCTGATGAATTAAACAACAAAATTGGTGCAACTTCATAATCATTCACTTTCACTTCATAATCACTTTATTTACTTTATTTGTTACCAAAGAGATTGGATATTTGAAAGTACTGACACTACTCACACATGATGCTTGTACCCACATATTTTGACTGGCAATAAACATTGCACCCATTACTGTGCCCACTCCTGCCCCCTGGGCAGAATTCTGGATCTGTGCCTGCCTACATACACTGTAGTTTCAGTTGGGTTTGAGTTTAACAGGTTACTCTGACTTAAAGGAAATGGTTCACCTTCAACATGGGATTTTGAACTGAAATAGCAGTTTTGTAGCCCATGTTGAGAAATCCTTATCTGCAACTTTTCTTGGCTGAAAAGACTCCAGCCGAAGATATTTGACTTTTTGGCGAAGGAATGCGGCGCATATATGATATACTGTACCGTCTGAGAGTGCCAGCACTGCAGAGCATGCGCAGACCAATAACGCACACCATAACATTAATAATTTACGACCTGTCCTGAATTGGCGCGATCTAGGACCATTTTTGAAAAGAAAAAAAGAAACTGTATTAAAAATATAATAAAATCGTGTTCTGAAAAATTTCCGAAGGTGAACTATTTCCTTTAATGCCTAGCATCACAGCTGGATGATCTTTGTGTCTGTGAATGCTCCTTGAACCTGTTGACTGAGTCTGCAAACGACACTGCAGCTGGCAATGATGAGTTCCAGTCATTCATGGCCCATGCGCTGAATGCATTCCTCAACTCTCGAGTCTGTGGGATATGAACCTGTTATAAGCTTTGACATTGAAACTAAAATGTCTCCGTTCAGTACAATTCAACTCATTTGTGTGTATGCATTTATTTCTTGAGTGTGACATAATGGTCAAATTTTCATTTTCAGGCTAGGTTTGTGAATCAGCTAATATACAGGAAAGCTCACAAAGGTCCTCCTGGTGCTGTGATTCTCAGAATTGATTCTGTTTTAACCTTTAGACTACGCCTGCATCAATACCAAATCATGCTTGAGGTAAGTTGTGTAATGTGTATGTGCATGCTTGAAATGATGTAATGCAGTACTCCAATTTGTGTTCCATGTCTGTCTTGATGAAGATGTACCTATTGATCTAAACATGTATTGCCTACATCTAATTTTGGATGTCTCATGGTTTGTTCTTCTCAGGCTGTTGAAGGAAACAGACAGTTCCTGGATGATTTCTTTAGTGAAGATGAAGACAAATGTTTTGCAGCCATAGAGTAAGTACCTGTTTTGACTTATTTTGCTCACTTGTGTTCTATGTTGTACTACATAACTTAACCCTTGAGTCACTGGGGGGGGGGGGGGGGGGGTTAGCCCCCCCCCCACCTTTAGGAATATTAGGAATATCTCAATAACTAATGCAGTTACCGACGCCAAACTTTTCAGTACCTATCCGGCAGCATTGTTTATACTTTTTTTAGAGAAAAATAAAATAAATAATAGTCAGATTTTTTTAAAGATATAGTGAATTAGTGACGTCAATAAACACGATTTTGACACCAAAATCGGCTAACTTTGCCAGGCCGTACAAATGCCGCATTTTGAAGCGAAATGCAATCGAAAACGTTTAAAAGGTAGAAATTTGCAAGGCTACAAAACCAGCTATCTCGAAATTTAAAAAAAAAAATCTGACCCACAAAAATAAAAAACTTTTTTTGAAAAAATGCTCACAAAATCAAATCTTTCAAAGATATTGAAAAAACGGTAATATATGTCGGATAGCGACATATGGGCAACAACTACCAAATATCAAAAATGATATCATCATTTTTTTTTTTACTGTCATGATATTAAGTTATGTGTTATTCAATGACATAATATTTTGATAATTAGGTTTTATTTTTGCTTTTAATTGACCGGATACAGTCAAATTAATGCATCACTGTAATTTATAAGATAATACGATTATAGAAACATGTTTTTTTATTTGATATTATCATACAAATTGACCTTTATATGACCAGAACTTGAATGAACTTGACACTAACGTAATGTAAATAAGTAGTAGGAAATTACCCCCACTCACTCACACTCAATACGTATAACCATCACCAACCATTCATCATCAAATTGTTGAAATTATATAATATCAATTAATATTCAATGCAATCAATTCAAAACCCAACAACTACATATTTTACATACACACAATCCTCAAATTGTATATCAACACTTCTCCCCATCCTTCTTCATTCCCTACAATACCACCCACCCCACCCACTCAAAATCTAAATCAATACTATCAATCATATCAAAAAAAAAAAAAAACATAAATTAATTAACACAAATATCTCAAATCATCTTATTTACTATCTCACAATTAAATCCAACACTTACGAACCCCCCCCCCCCCCCCCCCCCAATCTATATAACTCTAAACAACATACTCCCCCCTATCAATCCTTAACATAAAAAACAACCACCCAAACCAACCAAACACCATCACAAACCACCATACCAAACAACAACCCCCAAATCTACATCATCAACCTCCCAATTCTTTATTTATCCAAATATCACCCCCCCCTCCCCCCCTCAAATCCACTAACCCACTCTTTCTTACTTAAAATCTACAACCCACACCACACTCATAAACCCCTCCCCCCCACCCCAATAATACAAAAATAACACATTCAGATAACACCTCATTAACTCCACACCATACTTTCCTATCACACAATACCACAAACTTCCTTTCAATCAAACACCTCCAATAACACCATACATAACGAACATTCCCCCCAAACTTCCCCACAATATACATCATATCTACCCTCTTACCCACAACCCCCCCTCCAATATCCAAATTTTCAATCCAATATCACTAACATATCCCTAAATCACACACCCCTCCCAAACCCTCCCATACTCCAACAATCCTACAACCATAAACTTACAATAATAACACTACATAACACTTCTCAACTTTATTTCTCTTTTATTATTTTGTTTTTTTTTTTTTATTTTTTTTTTTTTTTTTCATCAATATACCCCCAACCCCACATCTCTCATAACTATACATCACCACCCTCCATCTAATTTATCACACAATACCATCTATGAACTATTCCCCACACACCCCAATCTATTACTATTCACAAACCCACACCACACTTATAACCTATTCCCACCAACACCTCACCACATCCTATAATATCCACATCCTCAACCCATCTATAACTATTCCACCATCCCACACCCATCTATAACTATTCCCCCACACCACACCCCATCTATAAATATTCCCCCACCAACACCACATCTATAACTATTATACAACCTCATCTAGATATTCACGACACACACCTCTCATGTATAAATATTCCCACACTCACCACTATTATAACTATTCAACCCACACCCCATTACTACCTACTTGCCACCCACACCACAATCTCGTACATATTCCCACCCCCAACACCCCATATCTAACTATTCCCACAACAGATAATATCTTCCCCCCCCTCACACCCCTCTACTAATATCCCACACCATATAAGATTCACACTACCCAACACCCACACTCTAAATATTCCCACACCACACCCATCTTACTAACATACCCCAACAACATCTGATATTAATGCCCAACACCACTTATAACTGATCTCAAAACACATATTAGTGAATATTACAACAACAAATATATAACGTATTCACAACAAATTTACTATTCCCATAACACACATTCGGTAATCTATTCACACCAACCAAACAACATTATAACTAAATTCACCCACACAAACATCTGATAACTATTCCCACCCACTCATGCCTAACTATCCCCCCCCCACTCCCCATCTATAACTATTCCCACACACACTCACATTATAACTATTCCCACACACACACATCTCTAGAACTATTCCACCCACCAACCACCCATCTATTACTCATTCCCCACCACAACCCCCCATTCTAATATCTCCACACCCACTCACACTGCTCCTAATATACACAACAGCCCCTCTCTACTATTCACAACCCAACCCCATCTCCTAACGTATCCCAACCAACACATGTGAAATATTGACAACCAACACACATCTCTTAACTATTGCACAACCCACACATACTCGTAATCGATTCCACATCCTCACCCATTCTCGAACTATTGCCACATCCCATCACCAATCGCTTATAACACCAACCCAACTCAACATGCCTAAGTTCACACCTCCACTATATGACCATAGACAAATATAAAATCAGTATCAGACCACAATATCAAGAAACAATTGAGAACCAACCAAATTTGTACCTAAAAATATTAATCATCCACACCTATACAAAGCAACCTTTCACAATAGTATGATCATTTAGAATGATAATTTATAATGTTCAATATCATACACTGTACCCCATCATCATCAGCGAAAATGGCCAACTTGACAATGCACCTCCCGAAACCACAATGTCACACCAAACAATGACATAAATTGATGATAATTCCATAGATACTGATATTTTTGCACTTTGTCATATTCCATATTTCGTCCTTATAAAGTGATTGAGCGATGCTGAGTGCGATTCTCGGTAGGTGTCAGTATTACATCTATGCTTAACGCGGCAGCTTCGACTTTGCATAGCGCCCTGTCTGTGCAGTTGGTTTGGGAATCACATTATTGATATCTGACATTGGTAGATCTGACATTGGTAGATCTGACATTGGTAGATCTGACATTGGTAGATCTGACATTGGTAGATCTGACATTGGTAGATCTGACATTGTTAGATCTGACATTGGTAGATCTGACATTGGTAGATCGGACATTGGTAGATCTGACATTGGTATCTGACATTGGTAGATCTGACATTGGTAGATCGGACATTGGTAGATCTGACATTGGTAGATCTGACATTGGTAGATCTGACATTGGTAGATCTGACATTGGTATATCTGACATTGGTAGATCTGACATTGGTAGATCTGACATTGGTAGATCTGACATTGTAGATCGGACATTGGTAGATCGGACATTGGTAGATGTGACATTGGTAGATCTGGCATCAGTAGATCTGGCATCGGTAGATCTGACATCGGTAGATCTGACATCGGTAGATCTGACATTGGTAGATCTGACATTGGTAGATCTGACATTGGTAGATCGGACATTGGTAGATCTGATATTGGTGGATCTGACATTGGTAGATCTGACATTGGTAGATCGGACATTGGTAGATCGGACATTGGTAGATCTGATATTGGTAGACTTTGACATTGGTAGATCGGACCATTGGTAGATCGGACATTGGTAGATCGGACATTGTAGATCGGACATTGGTAGATCTGATATTGGTAGATCTGACATTGGTATCTGATATTGGTAGATCTGACATTGGTATCTGATATTGGTAGATCTGACATTGGTATCTGATATGGTAGATCTGACATGGTATCTGATATTGGTAGATCTGACATGAGCTACCATTTCGTACCGAATCCTGTGCCTGACGCTGGTCGCTGTGTATGTAGGGTAGACCGGGGCACGTTCTGTCACTTTTGTTAAAATTGGCCCTGGTGGGCACACTTTCAGGAGTTGGTGATTGATACTAACCATTACTGTTACATACAGCAATAGCTTCAAATCGTTGATAGGAGTTCAAGTGGTATCTCAGTTTGTTTCGACACCAGTGTCGGCAATGTGGTGATGACTCATCTGACAGAACCCGCCCCATGTATGGGGCACGTTCTGTCACCTACTGGGGCACATTCTGTCACCTACCTACGGGGGCCACATTCTGTCACCTATGGGGGCACGTTCTGTCACCTACGGGGGCCCATTCTGTCACTGATGGGGCACGTTCTGTCACCTACGGGGGCACATTCTGTCACTGATGGGGCACTGCCTGAACTATCACCGAACGGTCATCCGTGGCGTCCCTGGGGAGAGAAGGAGGGTTTCATTCATCGCCATCATCAATAGTGTAGAAAATGGCGGCCAGATACGATCCCAAACACTGCATTTTTGCGTTTTTCTTCTTGGTTATCCATGCACAAATAATATGAACCGCATCGTTTTACCACATACCATTATCGTGGTCATCTTTTCCCAGCCTCTGCAAACATAAACACTTGAGGTCAAGGTATCAACAACATGGTATGGAACACATTTGTATTTTCGAACAGCGCCAGTCAATCAACGCATTTTGCGAATGTTTTTTGGTTCGCTGCCAACAACCACATATTGGCTGACTAAACAATTTCTGATTCTGAGCGAACTTTTGGTTTGCTGCCAACAACCCTATTCAGTCTCCGATGACCACTCACACCTCCTTCACACCCACACTTCACACTCACCTCCTTCACACCCACACTTCACACTCACACTCCTTCACACTCACACCTCCTTCACACTCACACCTCCTTCACACCCACCACTTCACACCTCACACCTTCATACCCACACTTCACACTCACACCTCCTTCACACCCACATTCCACACTCCACACCTCCTTCACACCTACACTTCACAGTCACACCTCCTTCACACCCACAACTTCACACTCACACCTCCTTCACACCCACATTCCACACTCACACCTCCTTCACACCCACACTTCACA